>QVNW01001647.1:0-41733 GCA_014825475.1 Pseudomyrmex flavicornis
GAGAGAGAGAGAGAGAGAGAGAGAGAGAGAGAGAGAGAGAGAGTGAGACGAATCGGTAGTCGAGAAGGGTTGATGGAGAAGGGTCCGAGGACAATCACCCCTCGCGACAATGTGCGCAAGTTGAAAACCGAGTACGCGTGCTGTATACATATATGTACACACACGCGCGTACACGTACATAACATGGACCTTTCCATTAGCTTTCGATGCGTACGTATATGCGCACATATGTAACAAGTTTTTAACTTTCACACAATAGTGTTTCATATGGCCATGAACGGTCGATATTAAACTTCTTGAAAAAAACAAAAAATAGATAATCGAATTATGACTCGCACGCATCAGAAATGTGTGTATTTCACAGATTCACATGTCTGCAGGCATGCGAATATCACGATGCAATTTATTTTAAAGGTCTTTTAACATTTCTGCAAATCGAATAAAATGCCGCGAGATTACGCTTTTAGGCAGCGCTTATTGAAATTTCAATCACACACTGAAAACTTCTCTGCTGTTTAAACACGGCTGTCCATTGCAAGAGATACACGCGTATAAGATCACTTTATCTTCCATTCTGCCGCAATTCTATCCTTACGCCAGCAATAGGTAATCCAAAGCGCAGGTGCATCGCGAATGCCGGCCATAAATCGCGCGATTAGTTCTTCAGCAGGCAAACTGGTTTTGGATGTGCATCTAATCCAAATGAAGCAAGAGAAAAGAGAGAAGAAGAGGTCGTAAGTCCTTTTAATATTTTAAACGCACCGTTCGACGTTTATACGCTTAGAATCCCACGTTTATGCGCAATCGCAATGGTATTTTATACGTAGATATAAAATAACTGTGATTCTTACGAATTAACTGCGAATATCGTAATGCGCATATCAATTGTAGTATTATAAAAGTTTTAAAACAAGAAAAAAATAAAGAAAGAAATATTATAAAAATATCTAATTTATTTACAATATTCCAGAACATAGATATTGCGCGAATATAAAAATATATTTAAAAACAAATTAAGAGAATTTTCTCTCTCTCTCTCTCTCTTTCTCTCTCTCTCAAGCAATAAAACAACTTAAATTCTACTCTAAATTCCTCGATTCTACTTTTAAACTTTATTTAATCTTTATCAATTCTTTCACATGTCATAAACTTGTAAAATAATTTAGTTAAAATAATTTAGTATTAAAAACAATACTATATATATTTATCTTTCAAACACTTTATAAAATTTTTAATATCTTTCTAAAATATATTTTAATCTTGTAGCAGTAATCATGTACTTTTAGTATGTTAATTGCTTCCTTAATAATTCTGTTACTACAGAACAAAATTCGTCGGTTTAAAAAATCCGAAATAGCTTCAAATAACCATTTTAATGAAACGTGATAGACACGTAGGCAGGTAGGCAGGTAGGTAGATAGGTAAATAGGTAGATAGGTAGAGTAGAAAGAGACCTTTCTTACACCGATATAACTTTCCACCAAAGGAAGGGACAATAAACGGCTATGCGTAAGCTATCGCGAGCTTTTGCGCCCTGTTTCATTCTTCCCGCGCCCATCCCACCCTCGTCCGGCCTCTTTGCTGTTTGTAAACATAGCCGTACTACTTTCGAATGCAGCTCCGTTTCAGCAGCGATGGCCGCAACGCGTCCAGGATACATATGACTTCAATATGGCGCGCGCATATGTGTCGGGTCATGGACTTTGTGCCGTATAAAAAATTTGCAGAATCGATTTTTAAATACTCTCAAACATTTATATACGCGATATTTATGCATCAATTTGAACAATATTCAGTTGAAATATGATTCCGCTCTCCATGTTTTATGCATTTTTCCATGTCATATTACGATATATAACAACAGTTACGAAAAGTACATCTGCATATATGTATACAGACAGAAACAGCAATTAAAAAGTTTAATTCAACGATTGCTTCTTTAAATTGCTGGCAACCTTGATAACGACAACTCAGCAATGACTTGCCGAGAGATGCCAGAGCCCTGTATATCTTTGCTCAAAGGCGACAACTTATTACAATTTTACAAAAACTCGCTATTTTTTATTCGTTATTCCCAAAGAAGTGTTGCTAATGTATCAAGATTTCGACTGTATTATGCAAACTTAAATGTCTTATTATAAACTTAATTGAGCAATTACACGCAAGATCTTCATCTGTGTAACAAGAAAAAATATTTATATATCATAACAGATTAAGATAATATTTTAAAATATCAATTAAAAGTTATTAAAATTACAAAATACAGAGTATAGCATGAAAAACTTGCAGCACACGCATTGTATTCTTTCTCTCTTCTTCTCTCTCTCTCTCTCTCTCTCTCTCTTCTACCTTTGCATTTGAAATAAAGTATTACATACTTGTGATTTCACTTTAATATAAAAACTGATATCACGAAGATTTTACGTGAAGTAATCCACGTACTTGATGAGTCAAATATCCAAGCATGATATAAGTGAACAATGCAATCGAGACAGTTACATACAGTTATATATACTTATTATGCAAATACCAAATGTGTTGAAATATTAACTTAAGTTTTTATATACAAGGCTTATATACGTTTGCTAACTTCTGCATAAGACCGATTCACATGTGTACACCTTAATTCTTGTACTCGCCTTGAACACTATTATGAGCGGCACGCGCAAAACCAAAAGATTTCATTGCGAGTAGACCGCAATCGTCTAAATAGAAGAGTTATCGTTCGTTTGCTATCGATTCTACAGTGTTGTCCATGGTAACGCTATCGACAGAAAATCTTAACGTCGAACAATCAATCGTTGCCAGCAAACGTAGATAATCTCGTGCAACTATTTGCAAGCATCAATACATCATATTTTGTTAGATGTTTAGACTTTTAAAAAATGATGATGTTTAAAATATAAATATAGAAAATATGTCTCGTCTATGTTTAATTTTAATGATTAGGAAACAATCATTAAATTTGTTATTCGTTTATTCTTGTAAATTTTTTGTGATAAGTACTGACGCTTGCATACAACGTACAAACGCTTGCATATGTGCAATTGTTTGAAGAAAAAGACAATCTATCGAAAAAATAGTGTAGCAAAACAGATTGAGCTTCAATACAAGATTCTAATAATGTCGCAAAAAACACGAGTTTGATATATAATGCTTTGTATTTTCTTGATGTGTTTAATTTCGATGAAAAGATTGAAATCGAGTCGCCGCAGAAATTTAACACAATTATTCTAGAAAATTCCTCGAGGAAAAGCCGAAGTCCCGACTGTGCGCGGTTCTTCTCTTGTTTTCATTTGCTTAGCTTTGATCTTTATTCAAAGGGTTATCAAGGGATCTAGTCGAGGATTCGCAAAAGTTCGTCGAATCCGTCTGACTCGGCGTGATTCGAACTCAAGGCATCGACCTTTATCGAACGACCAAGTAACGTCGCGCCGCATCGGGATGGTGGTGGCGGCTGATAGTGGGGGCGACTGATAGTGGGATTCGCATCGTTGGAAGAGAGAAGTCGGCGATGTGGAAGCTAGAGAGACTTGCGGGACAAGTGCAAGCGAGACGATAAAAAGGGAAGTAAACCAGGAAGGATAGCCAGAGCGCGTCAGAGGTACAAGGGAGGAAGAAGGGGAAACGGGGAAGAAACGGCGAGGGGAGAATACGCGACGCTTGTGGTGGGGTGGCGGCATGAGCAAGCTCGAGATGCTCGTAAGTAGTGGGGGGGTGAGAGGGGAAATCCTGGGGATCAATGGACGCAACCCTGCGGGGCACTACACTCTCTCGGATACTACGTAGTAAGCCCGCCACTGCGTAGTAATACTATGCCCGATGCTACGTACTACGGCCGCCGCTATTACGCCGGGCGGTCGTCCGTCTCCCGCGCGTGTCCCTCGCCATCCAAGAGTTCTATGTCCCTCTTCTCCTCTTTCACCCGTCTGCTCACGGTTGAGCACTTCCCCTCTTGTGTTGTATCGCACAACTTTGTCTTCTCACTCTTATTCTCATTCTCCCTCTCTCCTCCCATCCTCTTTTTCTCCCTCCCCCCTCTTACTCTCTCTTTCTCTCTCGCCTCTCTTTCGCGCCCTTCTTCGTCAGCGCAGCACGAGCACCCGACGGCCTTCCGCGCCAACTTCGATCCGCCAATGGCGATGACGCGTAGGTTGCCGCGCCAGCCGCGCGCGGGAAAACTCATTTTTTTACGCACACACGCACTGTCGCAGTTCTCTCTACCCTCTTCGACGTCTCCTCGTCTCACGCACTACCTTGGACTCTTGTTGTGGATATGCGGGCGACCGGTGTCGGGTACATATCCAAGGTAGACGGACGCGCGCGGGCGTTGTCCTTCCTAGTCGGGAAAGATGGGAATTCAATCTAAAGTATATTCGCCATCAGTAACAGGTAATCGGATATTATCTGACTATTCCTGACAATGCAAGCTTTTTCTAGCCTCTCGAATAAATATAATTAATTTCATCAATTAGCTAAAATTTTATTTCGTTCTAGTTACTTCATTATTGAGTATGGTTTTGCTGATATTGAGAAGAGATCGCTGACGTTTATGTCTTGAGACAATGTTGATGAGACGAGATGTGCTAAGGAGGTTTCCGGGAGTAACTCTAGCATATATTTGAGACAAAGTGCGAATTAAATTAGTCTCGAGACGTGAAAATTGACCCAAAATATATTCACCAATTTGTTCGGTTTGAATTTATTTGAATGGTCGTTTAATTAAAATCTCATTATGTATTTAGTCTCATAATTACAAAAGATTAAAGAGAAATTAAATTTTATTTATTTTAATAATAATTACATTAATATATAATTGGAGATTTTAATGGTAATATAAAATATATATAAATATTAATTTAATTTCTGTACATTATTATTTTTTTCTATAATTACAAATAATTTAAAAAAATAATTAGTCATTATAAATGTCAGATATGAAAGAGATATATGTATAAATTGCTTAGAAATACGTTGAATACCAAACAAATTAGTTGTAATCACTGAGTTTTCAAACATTTTTTTACACATGCGCTTAACTTTTAGGATCTAATTCGGTAGTATAATAAATTAAATGGCATGAGTTTATCGGATTGCAAAAATGATTCGTATGACCACTTGTAGGTGATGAGTATATTGCAGTTTCGTACGTATGAGAAACACGATATGCTTCTCAAGTGTATTAGATCTAATAGGTCATTAATCATATTAAGCGGGTTACATTCTTTTTCTGATATGTAATTTCATCAATTGTATGTGAAAAGAGTATTAATATCACATCCTGTTTTATGAGAAAGATCAATCTCGGCGAGATTCCGCGCGCCAGTATTTTGTTTTTTGTATCGTCCGCGCAGCGTTCACAAACACACTCTTCGGATTACCCACCGTGAGATGCATTCGTGCGTGTTTTCCGAGCGAAACACAAAATATAATATATTTTCACTACTCAGTACATATAACGGTTCCCGTTAAAATACTCACTCTGTCACCTGTTTGCTGAAAGCAATAAAATTACACTTTAGTGGACACGTAAGCCATCACGCGACAGGTAACATAATTGTGAAGCATTTTCTCTAGAGAGCAAAAAATAAATAACCCGATTTATTCTGTCCTTTTAGCAACAGATGTAAGATTGTGTGAGAACAATCTATTTAAAGATTTACACCAAATCTGTCACTGAGATAGATAAAGCAAAGAGAGAATGGGTTTATTTCAAGATATTGAGCTCATGTTCCAAAATACAAGCATGCGAGAGCTTGTGTGTCCGGAATATGAGAGCGACAAAGTTACATAGTGACATTTTTGGAATAGCCTATAGATTTAGCATAATGTTTCCGTTGGTCAAAAGCCAGCTAAAGAAAGAAGAAGAGAAGGAAACAGAGGAAAAGTCTCAAGTGCTTTAACATCATTCGGCCTTTAATTCCGCAAAGCGACGTGAAACTTCGCGTCTGGTTTCATCTTTCTCGGACCAGCGTCCTCTTATTTCTTCGTCCTGCTTCTTCCTCGCCGAGATAACGGTTTTTTTTTCAGCGCGCATGAGTTAAATCTTCGGGAATACCATCTTAACTCTCGGTAAAGACATAATCGTTCTACCTAGAATATATATCTCTCATCCTCTTCTCTTTTATTTCTCTTTTATGTTTTATTCTCTAAGATGAAACCTATTCCAAAGTGAACATTACTTATATCGCATTATTGTGAAATATATGACTAAAGTAAAAATAATCTATTTAAGCTAAATCATTTTTCTACACGATAAAATTTCAGTTGTACACATATTATAAGTTAATTATATTTCTTTGTTAATTATTTTCTTTACTCGCTAGTCAGTAATACTATTTTTTATCGATTTCTTAATAATTCAATTTTGTGATTGGATAAATCATCGTGATACTGTCCTTTAGTTGACGATCTCAGTTACCTCATTTGACCTTATCTTCTTTTATTGTTAGTATAGCCATAATAACAGATTCGGTTCAATCGTTTCAGCCGTAAATCGGAAACATCATCGATTGTTTTTGAGCGAGTGCTCAGCGCTGATTAAATTTCCTCGGTAAATATGCGCGCGCGCGTATTGTTCGCTTTTGTCAAATTGAATGCGGTTCGATTACAGCGAGTCGATAAATATCTCTGACAAATATCGCAAAATAAACTTTCGATTTTTCCAAGTGTTTTACATGAAAGATGGAAGGGATGAGAGAAGGAAAAAGAGAAAAAAAAACAATATCGCAACGATACTTGTATGTTCTCTGATGATTCTTGTATATTTCATAAAAGAGAAGTCACTTCTAAAGAAGTGTATGGTTTATTACTCGTTGCTGATCCGCAACGTTTGTGTTCTTCAATCCTTCCGGAAAACGTGGCCATTTATCTCATAGCGTCGCGTCCTCACTTTTTAGCTTCTTTTGTATCTCTCATTCTGTTCTTGCCATTCTGTTCTCTCCACTCTTCCGTCTTTTTTGCGGACTAAGTTGGCCGTAAGTCCGCGGCACAAGAATTAACGAAGCGACGATAATTAAGAAAAGAAACTATATTTTCTCGGTGTGTAATTCTAAAAAATTTTATTACGCGGGAAAGAAATAGAATTAGAAGAAGAAAACCGCGCGAAAAAGCGAATATTTTGTAGAAACTGTCTTCGCTTCATTTTTAAATTTCTCGCTATTTAACTGTTGTTCAAGAATGAATAAGATTATACAAATTTTGGCAAATCAAATTACTGTAAACTTTACTACTTTGAACGTGCGTCATCATTCACTATTGTGACGAATTTCACTAAGTCGATTAATCGATCTCAATTACCTAATCTATTAAAGAAGATTTGACTTATTCTTTCAAATTATTTCTATTGCGAGAGTTACAGAGCCAATAATAATATTTTGCTACAAGAGAATCGCAAAGGAATTTTTGTTTCTTGTGTCATGAGTTTTTTCTCTTTCTTTCTTTCTCTCGGTCATCTTTTATTCTCTCAACAACCACTTATAAAAACCAAACTCGAGTCACTTCCGATTGATCAACTTTGTGTCTTACAGTAACCGATACAATTTCTTTTCTCTTTTCTCATTCTGTTTTAACATTTTTCTAGCTATACGATACTTTATCAAAATAAATATGCCTTCATCTAGAGGAGATAGGAGTCAGGTCGCCTTCTTAAAAAATAAGAGAGCGACAGAAAAAGAGCGAGCGAGAAAAGAGGTAAGACTTGGAAGCGAGCAACAAAGTGGACGTGAGGGAAGTAAAATCTCGACTTCCTCTATTATCAATTCATGCTCCTTTATAGGCTGCCGATATATTCAAACTTTGCCGAGAAAAGACCACTCATTGTGTCGGCGTCTTTGTCGTCCTTCCTACTTCTCTCGTTATTCGTCGCCATCGCCGCCGCCTGTTTCTCTGTCTCCTTTACTCATCTTTTCTTGTGTGCTTTTGCCTCCTTCTCTTACACCTTCTTTCCTTCTCAATCTCGTTTCTCTTCCGTGGAAAAGGAACCACATTTCTGTGCCGATGGAAGATGCAGCCAATACGCAGCGGTGGAAGAAAGAGAACATCAAGAGTAAACGAAAGAAAGAGAGAAAGAAAAGCAAAAGATGAGTCTGGCACTTGTGCGAGAGAAGAAGAACAGGAGGAAGATAGAATAAGTGAGAAGTCTGTTATGAGGTCTTTGAATACCAACACGGGCAGAGTGAAGTAGTCAGGAAAAGAGAGAAAAAGACAAGGAGCCGAAGGAGGCTAAAGAAGGATGAGGCAGAGTGGTTCAATGAATTGGGTGGAAAAGAAATCCGCAACTCGGTAAGAATTAGCAATCGAGCTGTCCCATGACGATTCGTTTTCTGCGAGATCCTGAAATTTTCAGCGTTTCTCGCACAAAAAATCGCGTATGACAATCTTCAACGTGTATACCTTGGAATACTCGGACTATCAAAATGTTATTCAAAATGTACAAAGAATAGAAACGCAAGCCGCAGCTTACATATATGACAAAAGAGCTCCGGTATTTAAATATAATTTGCAGAAAAAGAAAAAAAGAAAGAAAGAGAGAGAGAGAGAGAGAGAGAGAGAGAGAGAGAGAGAGACGTCGCAACTTCGCCGCTAACTTCTTTGGTAATATTGTTTACTTGTGACAACAAAGAAAAGAGAAAAGCAGAACGTGAAATCATCAACTTCTCGAAACGCGTGACAAAAAGAACAAAAAGAATTTGTCTGTGTGAATCAGTGGATATAAACGTGCAAGATTATGAATACAGTGCAATTCAGCTGCAGTATTTAAAATATTTATCGCGTGACAGTACTAATGAAAAAGTACTCTCAGAACTCGATTTACATGTCGTAAAATACTTCAGATTTTATTTTATCAGTGTATTTCATTAGTGTAGGAATAGATAAGTAGTTTTATTATGCTTAAAAAGTGCGTTAACAATTTATTTCCTTCCGCCGATGCGATAAACTTTTAGTAGCATTTGTCCGCATGCATCACATGAATAAACTACTTATTTGGATAAACGCATATTAATGCAAATTGTGTTAAACGGTAACGTCGGGCGCGTTTAACTAAATTCTGTTAGTTTGCTCAGCAAACGAAGATAGTAAAATGACTTTTCAATTTTGTTACAAAAGATTAACATCTTCATAAGAGTACGTTGTGCGAAAAGCAACTCCGCTGTTGTTTGCCTAACCATGCTTTGAATCGAGCGTCGGGAAATATTACAATCTTTCCGTTGTTTTATTTCGACAACTAACGATCAATAATTCTAAATTTTTTTTATGATACTTGCATGATAATCTACTGCATTCGAGTTTTCTTTTTATCAATATTGCATATATATAGTTTGGCAGTTAGAAAAAAATATGCTATTTTCAACGAGTTTACGCATGTAAAAAGTGTCATTTATTTAGTGATTGTAATTATTTCAGCTTTGAGACAATCAAATGTTTAGAAATTTCACGGAATACGTAGTTTTAATTTGGAGGAGTTTTCAAATAGTTAATTCAATGCGATGATACATATCTTAAGAAGTTCTTCTTTATCGTTAGCGCAATAAAGATAAATAAAGCAGAAACATTCCGCGAACTACAAATCATGAGAACACAGCACCAAAAGAGAAGAGAAGAAGAAGAGAAGCCTTTAAATCTTAAACATTTAAATCTCAGCTTTTGAAATAAAATTATAAGCATTGCATTGTCAGACTAGCAAGACTATTACGAACTTATCTTTTGATAATTCACAAATATACATAAAAAAAAATACAAATATAAATAGAATTAATTTGTCTGATTTCGTGTTTTTCAAATACAAAAATGCATGCGAGTAGATGGTAATATACTTCTTTATATATAAGAGAACACACAGAATGTCTAAAATAAAAATTAATGAATAAGTGAAAATCATCATAAAGAATGTGCTTTTTCGACTGAAATCACAGTTGTATTATACGCTACGGAATACGATACGGAACTACTAAATCTCTCTACTAAATCTTAGCGATGCTATCAAAATGGTCTTCGCGCGCGATAAGTCCGAGCAATGAAACAATCATGTTGTAATTAAAATCGCATCTTGTTAAACAACATTTTCATCTCTGCTAACTAGTGTTCCGAGCCGAGAAATTTCTCGGATGGTGAACTCAAAACGCTTTCCGTAAAACAGCCGTGAATTAAAAGTGAGATAATTACGCGCCTTAGCACAGGCAAGGATGCATTTCTCTATGCAACAGTGTTTACCATCAAGCTGCGCTAATCCGAATAAAATCGGAGTATACACGAGAAAGAAAAGACGAAAAGAAGTTTACACATCGGCTTGAGACAGTTGCAGAGCTAAGATGCAAACAAAAACAAAACTGCTAAGAAATAGAAAATTTGTATGATGTCTGAATGTTTCATGAGAGAATAGAGAAAATCATACATCGAAACTAGTTTAAATAATTGTATTTGTTTTTATTTTTTATTTATTTATTTTTTTTTTTATGATCAAAGGTCAAATAAATTATATTTGAAACTCGTGCAATACTCAGATCACGCTGATCCTACGACCGGTCTTTCAAAATCTCACAATGTGATCTGCTTCTAGCTAGGAAAATTTATCGCAAAAGTATTCGCAGTCATAACACGCGTTTTAATGGTCGAGTGAAGTCAACAGCGGTGAAAGAAAGCGCAAACTGCAACGACATGGTGTATCTAAAGTTAGATCATTCGCGTCAAGATGAGACGCAAAAGGCAGCATCGCGGCATTGTACACTATATCGCGCCAACTAGCGGGCCGGTTGATGGTAGAGTATACTCAGAAAAAGGATTCGCGAACAACAAATCGTCTGGCAGGTTTTAATCGGGGTTCTCCATCTCGCAAGACGGACTAATTAAGCGGAATATGCCTGTAACAAGGGTAACCAAACGTTGCCGGCTCGGAACTGGTTGCTGGCTTGATCGATTGCGTCGATCTCGGCGCACGGCCGGAGATTACACTCGGGATCCTGCCTTTTTCGTCCCCTCTATATTAAAAGAATAATGCTGACTCAGAAAAATGCGGCTACAGCTAGATCGCGTATATATTTTCGCATATCGCGGCCGGTTCGAATATCGATAATAATTTGTCCCGTCGTAATGTTAAGCGAACACGCAGGAGGAGTGAACTTGACTGCCGTAAAATATATATATCAGTGAAGAGTAGACGAAGAAGCGAGGTGATGATCTCGCTGCATCATACGCAGCACGAGAATTTGCAAAGTCGCAGAGGAGAAACCAATGCGAAACGCAGTAAGAAGTTGTTACTCCGGAGAGTGTGACAGAGAAAGGAGAGGCGAAGAAATAGAAAAAAAGAGAACAAGACGGCCAGGATGGCCATTCCAAGATATTGATGCCTTGCGGATCGTAATGCTCGTGAAATAATATATCTTTCTTCGTTTCATCCCATGAGATATAAAAGATGACCGGCGTGAAGACGACGCGGCAGTAAAACATGATGCTTGAGGATTTTATCCCGCGGCCGGCATAAGCGCATGTACATGTGTATAGATATATGTATGTATATATATATACATACACCTGGCACGCGCGATTTTTGTGAACAAACGCATGCGCGCGAGCGGTCGGTCGGCCGTTCCGATCGGGACAACGCGCCATTTGCTGATAACTGCACGCGCTTCTTTATAATTTGATTTCTTTATTGCGTTGGTAATACATATATCGAGTACGAGTATATGAGCATAAAAACCTTCCTCATCACGCTGCGTTCGCAGCTAGACCCCTCTCCCCTCTCCAATTTTGTAGCTCTAGCCAAAACTCTCCACAATCATTTCGCTTTTTTTTTATTCTTGGTGCGGGAAAATAAAATAGCATACGACGTCATACGAGAAAACGCAAACAAATTATAATCGTGCCATTATAATTTTCCTCAGACTTTCGCGACATGCGTCAGACCTCCCGAGACACGTCGTATTCAAATGGAGAATCGATACCCGATGGTCTGACGAAACGCTCCGAAACGCAGTGTGACATTAGGTACTTTATTGTGACATCCGAGAAGACAAGATCGATCGCCGCGCTCTGATTCCGCACGCGCGTAAAAGAATAATTTAAAAATATTGGCGCTGGAAGATCTGTTCATCCTCGTAATAGATGAACTTCAGCACAAAAAAACCTCCAAGAAAAAGAGACGCTCGTTTCCTGCAGAAGTAACTCGCGCGCGTCAGTCACATCGACAATTCTGAAGTGACGCGACCTAACGCGGCCGCGCTTGAGTGACATTTCCTGACTTGTCTGACGTCGGCGAAAACGTGGAACACGCGACCTATTTCCTATTATTAAGACGCTGTTCGTCGGTATTCTTCGCGGTATTCTACAACTTTGATCTCCTCGCTTACAGATATTTGAACGAGAAACGTCCCACATTTTCAAAGCCGAATCGCGTCAAATATGGCAGCGCGTAACCGCGGAGACAAAATGTGCGAATTGGCGTCGTTCGGCGTCTTTTTCTTGGACAAGAAAGAGAATTAAAGCTTATCCGTGCCAGAGAATCTTCGATTCTCGCTTTACGTTCTATAATTAAAAGCCTCTGAAAGTGTTAATTCGTTCGTTTTTATTCAGAGCCTCGATTCTAGCTGACAAGAAAACCCTTCCTTGGCCTTATTAAGTTAAAGGAGCGATCTCCTTTCTCATCTCTTTGTGCAAAAGAGTGTTTAATCCATTATTTCGCCTAAATGAGTTACCACGATAATCCGAACCAAGTCTCGCCGTCCTTCCTTTGTAGACGTGCATGTTTTCGTAAAAATCTCGCGTCTAACGTTTGTCATTTATAAGTAAGACAAACGTTTCTTCAGTGATGTAACCTTTAAAATTAAAATAATATCCTTGATTTACTTTATTTCTTCATTTGTCATGTTCACGAGTGCTTTTCTGACGATTAAAATTATGGCCAATGCGCGAATATTTACGAGACGTCGTAAAGATGAAGATAACTAACAGCGGTCACAACGTTTCGCGCCATAAATCGAAGATCGATTCGGAGATGCATAAACCTTTCTGAAAGGAGTGATTTACAGTAGGTGTCAGTTTTGGTAGACGAGACGGAAACTTCCGCAAAAATTGCGCGGCAACAGGTTGCCCGTACATACCTGCATGCACATGTGCATGCACATGATGCATGCACATGTGCGCGCACGTGTGCGTGCATTTATGTATACACGGATGTGCGCGCACATACACAACATACACTTATGCAAAAAGAGAGTCTAAAACACCGCCGTTTATATGCATAGTAAATGATATACTTGCATAACCGTAAGAAACATAAAAACGCAAGTATGTCCGATGTAACTACATTCGATCGTTTGCACAGCGCTCCAGTATTGCTGAGAGAAAGACACCAATAATTTTACGAGAATAAAGAGCAAATATTCATATACGAGATAGTATAAAAGTATTCTAATTTCCGTGCAAAAATTTTTTAAGAGCTTATATGCAATTTATCGCAAATAATATTTGATCTTTAAGTGCGCGATGTTTAAAACTCTGCATTTTTTTTTTTTTTTACGCGCAAATGAAAAGAGAAGACGCATAAAACCTATTGAATATCGTGTGAAGAGCGTGACATCGCATGACGCACCGTCCAGTATTCGAGCGAGCATTAATAGTTCGCGATAAATTCATTACGCATTAAGAAAGCGATCAAAATTACAATCGGGAATGTGTATCAATCTTGTTATCTAGAAAATCAGGGCGACTAAAATTAGAAAAAATCTTTGTCACCGTTCACCGGCGTATGATACAAAATCATGCTTACAACGTCCAGGCAATTACAGCCACTCTAAAAGCATGTGAGTAATTCAGCGTTACAATTGCGTATTTTATCATGGTGTATATTTGCTTCTCACAACTAAAGCACATTATATTCGTGGATAGCACGCAGCGCGAGCTAAAACGAACGGAATATTTTTTAATTTTGTTACATACAACGTTCCAATGTGACGCGGCAGATCTGATGTGTCCAGAAATAGCTTCTGTGTAATAACAGTTTTGCACCGCAACACATATCAGCTGATTCATCAAGAATGTGCCTACTTTATTGTAGAGGCGGAGGTTGTTCCGATGCATTGGAAATAGAATTATGCTGAGACATGTGTACGCACGCACTGAGACTTGTGAGCCACGCCCTCGCATCTCGTTATCTGCAATTTTACTCCAGACAAAGTATCTATCATCTCAAATCATTTATAGCGTTTGTCTGAAGATTTCAAATTAAATATATGAGTTCGCACCTCTTGAAAAGAATGACATTATAGATTATATATTACTCCAATTTAAGTTGCAATATATTATATTCTATTTTATTATCATTATGTAAAATTGTTAATAAAAGAATTTAATTTTAAACATCACGTATAATGTTTTATAAAAATAACAAGTTATATTATTTATTCATGTGTGACTTGATAAAATTTTTACCGAGTATCTTCATTAATCATTCCTTATAAATACATTGCATCATTACACGTAATGTCGAGTGAGAGACTAAATGCAATTATCATCGATATAAATACGATGTACCTACACATCTCGTCAAAGTTCACAGTTCGAGAAGAGATGTCCGAGCGACCAAGGTACATATTTTTCTTCTTCCTTTTTTTCTTTCTTTTTTTTAATCAAACATACACGTTCCACATCACCGGTGTTCCCGATTCAATCAACACAAAGTCGAAGAGCGAGAGAAACACAAGATGTCGATGCGCGGTCGTAGATTCATATATATCTAGAGTTTTGGAAAGAGAATTTCGCGCGCGAAAAACACGGAGCGTCTAAGTTCGTGGTAGCAGACAAAGCTTTAGGGCCAAAGTTGATGACGCAATGCTTGACAGACGAGCAAAATGCTCGCCACGTGACATTCTTGCATCTTACCGCCCTCGACCTACGACGGCTTATATATTCGGCACTGATTCTTCTGTCAGCTGCGCGTGCCAGAGAGAGAGAGAGAGAGAGAGAGAGAGAGAGAGAGAGAGAGAGAGAGAGAGAGAGAGAGAGAGAGAGAGAGAGAGAGAGAGAAAGAGAAAGAGAAAGAAAGAACTGTGCTTCCATAATTTCATTCATAAATATTATTCTTTTCAAGGAACGAACATTTTCACTTACATAAACTTAGTGATTGATTTTTGCATCGGGATTAAACGATAATACATAATAATAAATATCAATCAACTACCAAGTGTTGATAATAAAGTTTGTTTCAAACTTCGCGGTCAGTATTCTACGAAATTTCTTTGCAGAAGTCTTTTTGACGACAAATATATTATACTTTCACAAATTTAAAGTCATTTTAAAAAAATTTATTTCTTCTTGCAATTTTTTATATTAGTCAAAGTAAACAAAAGATTCTATACGTGATCAATTAACCGTATGCTTCTCATGCACACGTTCAAGAGTTTATCGTGAGAAAATAAAAATATGGTACATTATTCTACAAACAATCACGTTTTTTAATATCTACTTGTTATTCCTTTTCAACGTGTATCACGTCGTTGAAGATTTCACGGCGGAAGCGTTCACCTGGGATTATTACAAACGAAGAAAAGAGAGAATGGATACGTGCAAGCGTGTGTATCTATGTGAATGAAATCGCAACGGTCGAACACTTCGCGCCTGATCGTAAAAAGTGCAGCGCGTGTATATATATATATATGCACGTATATCAGTCTGCGACGTACATGAATGGCGTGACACCGACACGTGCTTTACTGAAACTCGCCATCTGTTCGCAATGGTGAAACTGCACTACGCGAACTGAAAACGTACAATATTGGTCCAATAAAAGCAAAATCTAGTTACGCTGATACTGCTATTATTTTAATATAGAGAGATGTATTATAGTTGTTTCACGTGTACATGAACTTCATCGTTCTATAATTCATCTTCAAAATTCCTGCTGACATTTTTATTTAAAATACATTTTCTATTGTAATATTTGAACTGACTTATAAGTGAAGATTTCCCGTTGTAAGTAAATAGAAACGATGATTTATCATTTCTGAGAATTCTGAGTTACTAACAACCTAATCTAATGAATTTTACGATTATTTTTAATAAAAAGTCTGTCAATAGCAAATTAAGACTAAGATATGTTGTAAAGTATTTTACAAAAATAAGAAAAATATTTGGCTACAGATGCGGAAACTATTTATAGATTATAATTTTAAAAAACTGTTACTAACAATAAAAAAAATTCCGCAAATTGGAAAACATCTAAAAATCAAAGATAAAATATATTCTTATATAATAATGTTGACAACATTACATTAATATGAGTACACGGCAATAGAATTTTAGAATACACCGGTAAAAATGCAGGATATATGTACGTGAATGGAAGAGGCCAACATCGAAATAGTAGCTGCAATAGTAGCGCAAATCCGCGAGCTGGACAGCATCGATTAACACAAGATCGTTTCGCTTTATTTGTTTTTCGTTTACCTATCTGTTTTTGAGCACGATAAAAGCGCATCGGCGCGCGAATTCATATGACTACTTTAACAATGTCAGTCGAATCACAAATTGCTTTTTCTGCGTTACGCTATCATTGATTCGTATGACAGTAGTCGCTATGTATAACTTGCTGCAATTTTAAAGCTTGCGCTATAAAATTTGTACACGTGTCATAAATTTTGATAATGAATTACGATCGACTTTGAGAGAGAACGTTGTGTTGAATTAGAAAAATAAATACAAGACGAAAATTTGATAGACACTTTTACTTCTCATTCTAGCATGATTATTCTGTCGAAACTGATCCTTTCTCTTATATAAGCGAGGCAACCACTCTTATTCATGTGTATATGTATGCGGTATATTATAATATGTCATGCATACGTGTATGTTTCAGGTTCATATACAAAAACGCATAAGTAACGATATAGAACGTGCGTACATATACTTGATCTCTCGGCGGACGATCTCTCAGCTCACAAATTGCCAAACTTTGTACAAGAGCTTGTTCAAAAGGTTGAGAAGGGAAAGCAGAAATCGACAAAATGAAAGGATGTTAGAGAGAAAGCACTTATATGATCGAATATTCGACATATTTGGTCTTGTGCACGGATTAAATTTCTTTTACACATTACAAACAAATAAAAACAATGTCACGTCGCATTGGCTTCGAAAGAACCTTTTGCGTTGCAAATTGATGTAATCATAAACGGAATCTTGGAGGAAAGATAGCAATGAATGAATGTTCCCTTGAAAAAAAAAATACATCAAAGTCTTCAATGATATATCCTTTTGCCGGCCTTCTTTCTCTTTTTCTCCCACCAGAACTTCTGTGAAAAAAAGATCAAAGGAGTACACCAAGCAGCTTGATTATGCATCGAACGTTTTACGAAGTGAGCCAAATTACCTTTGACTGTCCACCGCGATGAAGACTTCAAAAATGATCGATGCTCGACCGATATTGGATAGCGACATATGGAATGGCGTATTTCTCTGTTAGCTTGCGCGCTATAATAGGCGATAGCGCAAGATTTTTTCGCGCGTGAATCGGATGTTAGCTCACGATCCCGATCTAATAATCCGTTCAGCAAAGAGAGATGTAGCGAGCATCTGCGCGAAATCCCAGCTTCGTTTTTAAATCGCACGCTGACATATGTGTTATCGGAAATTATATTAACAGTTAATAAAAACAATAGATACGATACATAAGAAATAAAGACAGAAAATCAAGCAGAGCAAAGAAAAATATTAAAGATATTAAAGTAAAATAAAGTAAGATAGATAAAAAGCTAAAATTTGTAAGCCAATTAAAGTTTTTTAAAAATTGTTTAACATATGTAAATAATAGATCGAGTTCAGAATTGGAGAAGCGAAAATGGGCGCACACGCGACCTTAAAACTTTAACTTTTTCGTTACGGCGTACATGTGCACAAATGTGCTTTCTCTGTACGAAGAAGTTCGCCGCGAATGCCTATTATGCAGATAAAGTGAATTATGTGTAGTCTTATAAAATAATTATCTAAATGTTAGTAATTAATGTTTAAATGTTAATTAAAAACCGAATTGGTGTAAAATACCGAGCGCCGATTAAAGTCTAGGACCGAAAGAGTTAAGGGCAAGTACTGATTTTCACCAAGTGGCTCTTAATCAGTTACTTTTCAAATTGACCACTTGGTCGCGTACGTTTCGCATCTCGTAACGATTGTTTTTGAAAAATTAATCCAGTGCAATGTCTTCATTTAACCCTCTCTTTTACAGCGTCACCTTTTCTATTCTCAGAAAAGTAAGTTGGTCAACGATGCACAGCAGAAAAGAGCTATCATATTAGCACAAAAAAATGACGGAAAAGAGACTGTACGAAGGTAGACAAAAGAAAAGAGCATGATGCAAATAAATTTGACAAAAAGAAGAAAATCGACGCAAGTTTGCACGGATTAGAGATCGAAGGTCGCGACGATCCTTCCGCTGCAATAGACTTGATTAGAGATGCTAAGATTAAACAAATTGTGCGAGAAAAAATTATCAAAATGAAAAACGTCGGAATGATTAGTTGGTGTTCATTCAGGTCCTGTGCATAAGTCTTCGCGATGTATTAAGAAATTTCACGTCCTGCGCTAACGTTGTTGTCGTCGAGATAACTTTGTGTTGTCGTTAAATTCGTCGTATAAAATGAGGTCTGTCACAGAGCTTATTGCACGCGCTCTCGCAAGCAGACGTCGTCGAATTGGTGACTGTATAAAACTCGCACTAGAAAAATATCGAACAGGTTATTATGCATCTGCGAATGTTTATTTCAAATAATCTCCGGCGATTATCCCAAACAAATATTTGCACGCGCCCGAGAAAGAGTAACAAAACTGAAAAACAAATAATCGAGAAACTAGTAACGCTTGTTGTTTAATGGAAAAACAATCGAAAGACGATCGAACAGAATCGCCTCGTTGTCACCGTCGGTCGAAAGAGCGTGCGAGTTCTTCCTTTCCGCCTATCAATTCTCGCGCTCTCTCATACAGAGTCGACGTACTCGCTGTCCGCCAGCGTGAGAGAAAACGTAAGGGTTCTCCGGTCACATCGAATTCTTTAGTCGTTAGGCGCAGAAGCTGTAATTGACGTGGTCGAATAATAGAGTACTGCTGATGGGTACAAAGAGCGGCGGAGGAGAGGTGGTTTATTATAAAAGAGTGAGACGGGGAGGAAAAGAGCGGCGGCGCATGTTGAAGGGTATGTTGATCGGCCAGACGCAAAGTTCCTTATAAGCCGAAAGGCAGAACGTTTTTATTCCGTTTCCAACCTCTCTGTCTGATCAGGAAAGTCTCTTACACGACACAAGTGATTTATTTCTTCCATTTCTGAGAATTATTTTATATATCCAGAGCTTTTCTCTCTCTCTCTCTCTCTCTCTCTCTCTCTCTCTCTTATTGTCGACGGAATTTCTCGTTTGTCCGACGAAATCATCATCTCTATACGCCGTTTCTTGGATCCACCCGCGGTTTTCCACCCTAACAAAAAAAATTCTACGAACTTTTGACGTAGCGTGCTTTGTGTTTTTTCCGTGCGGAAAATGGGAACTCGTTTATTAACCCTTATCATATATTCTATCATCGCATTAATGAACACGTGAGTAAACAAGCGTATAACAAAGCATTTTTTGTCGTCGTGCGAATTAAATAAACATTTGCAACGATACACAATTAAAGATGAACAAATTATTTAATTAAAGACTGTGTGTGAAAAATAAATCGCGTATGTGTCGAGTGACGAGGATTGGTATAATGCATTTAACGATTTAATGCGTGAACGCAGCATAACAACTACATGTGTTACGGATTGTCATGCAAGTTACGCAGAACTCGCAATTTTGCAGCCGATTTTTCGCAAGAGAATGAGTGCGCCACGACGGTGCCATAAGTCTTGAGATTTGAAAGATATGGCAACGGATCCCGGTAAATCACTGGCGATCACTCACAAGAGATTTTCGCGGGATAAGAAGCGCGCAAGACGTATGCTCCACCGAACCACGCCATCGACGAGATTTCTTTCGCTTTCTTTCTATCTTTGGCGCGAAACCTCGATTGACGCGGTCGCGGCGGATTATAGACGATTGAGCAAAAATAATCATACGCGCAACTCATCTCGTTGAATTAACGAGAATTTACATCTCGTCGAAACTCATTTGATGGATTCTTGCTGATCAAGGTACGCACGCGTTTGCTTTGACTATTTCGTTGTTTCGATTGTGTCTGATTACCGTTCACTGACTTTTGCGAGACGATATATACCGTATTGATCATAAATCTTGTAGTGTGCGAAAGGGCGCTGCTTCGACCGTTACAGGCACAAAGCGTATCACACGCCATAATCGCAAGATCATGATGTATTCTCGATGCAAGAGAACACAAAACAAAATGGAATTTAAATTAAATATTAAATTAAATATTGCGACTCGTAAATCAATCTCGCTCGATCCATAATGTAACGCGTAGTTATATGCTCCGTTAACCTTTTGCGAGGACAGATATTCTCCGGGAAAAAAACAAAACTATGTCGAAAAAAAAGAGAGATTTGTAATATAATAAATGTTTAATTTCTAATTTATTTTATTAGACACAGTGCGCTATTAGTTTTATATATCTCTCACATATGTAACATCAAACCTTCAAAAATGCTGCTTAAAAGCAGCTCAAGCTACGTCAAGAAGACTCCAAAAAAAAACTAAACGCAAGCAGAAGCACGATAAAAGTGACATTATCATCGAGATATTTGAGAGAACTTTAATATATATATATATATATTTGATACATGTCTATTTTTTAAAGAAAAAAAAAGATTCTATTTCTAATTTGTTATGTTTCTTTGTTCAACATATGCAAATTTTAAAACATTATTGTGTTCCTAGTTTTTTCTTTTTTATACTTTCTTGTAAACGAACGTTTTTAATACTTCACAAGACGCAATAAAACAACATGGTTCCCGCTCTAATAAACGTTTGCGGCACAGAAAACTACAATGAAACAGTTTCTATTATTATGGTGTTAAAGTGCTGAGAAATGCTGGGTCGTCGAATGTACGCACACGCAAAGACGTCGATGTGTTCATGATCGCAGGAAAAAAACGAAAAAGAGAATGACTTGCAACAAATTATCCGATATTTTAGAAGCCACGCGACGTTTTACATCGACTTCGGATTAAATCTCTCAAAGAGAGAAGGAGAGAAAGAAAAGATAATAGTCCAGGATAGAACTTTTTTTATTTACGAACGAGCTTATTTCGTCGGGTTGCTGCATAGATATCAGGCTTGGCTTGGATGCTTGATACGAGAACGGCAACGAGCAAAGCGCGAGCAACTTTAATAGCAGAGGTTCCAGACCTTTCCGCATCACTAGTAGATTCGTTCCTCCTGAAAGGCCGCTTTGAAAACTCGCGAAGGGACGCGGGAGCTATGAAATATACCTCGCGACGCTGAACAAGTTTCTGTCGAGACAAAGCCGCGAGCGTGAATCGCACGAGTAACAATGTTAAATTTATCGTTCGGTTATCCGAAAGACGAATACAAAACGATTTCACAGTTGGTCTTGAGAAAGTCTTTCTTGAAAATCACATAAGGGAAAAACAAAGAAGAATGTACGTTCCGATGTAATTCGCAAAAAACATTTTGCGGAAAGAAATATATAAATGACGCTCAATTTTTTTTTACGGCAAGTTTTCCACGGGCACAATTTGCGATGTTCTCAAGAATTTTAACGCGACGTTGCTCGCTGCTTAAGACATTGTTAAACCGCCTCACAGTACACTTATTTTTACGACCGAGCGCGCAACCATGAAAACTTCGCGCACTGTTCGTCCGAAAGTCGTCCAATAAAGTCTAGCTACGTATTTTAAGATGCTGTTTCACTGCAGCGACGAAACCGTGCTTAAAGAAATTAACCTCGATAAAAAGTCGAAGGCACCTTTGCGAGCAAATTTTTATCAAAAATGTCACGTGCGCTTGCTGAAATGAGAATCATATGTTTCGCGAAGACAACAACTGGGGCTTACTTGATCTGAATATCTGCTCCTATAATTTGAAAAGAAATTTTGATGTGTACGACACGAAAGTATATGAAGATCAGAAATATCTCAGACATTTGATTAGGATTTCCAACCTTTTTCGAGTAAAATGTTGTCAGTGAGATCACCTCAGTCGTTCCTCGATTATAAATCATCTATGCTGAAAATGTCTCATTGATATAATTGTGCCGAGTACACTTTATAAATCTTTTTTTTTTTTTTAAATAAC
Source organism: Pseudomyrmex flavicornis (assembly GCA_014825475.1). Lineage (NCBI taxonomy): Eukaryota > Metazoa > Arthropoda > Insecta > Hymenoptera > Formicidae > Pseudomyrmex > Pseudomyrmex flavicornis. Next base: position 22,230 of record QVNW01001647.1, read on the forward strand.
TTTTATTTATCTGGAAAATTAGGTACTATAGACTTGTCCAGCGTTTATATGAGAATAAACTATATTGTTTTATTTTAATATTTACTTATTGAATAAAAAAGCTGAGGGTTCTTATATATTCACATTTATCATATCTTTGATATTCCTCACCTTCAATTAATTTCTATCAGCTGTTGTTGACACAGAACAAGACTAACCGTCGAATTGATCGAGCATAGACGTCGAGGATTACAGATTGATTTCTTTAAAAGGCCCAGAAATTGGTTTTACGGTTAGCAATGGACAAGATTTGCTTGACTTCTGGCAGAAATCTCCAATCGTTCTTGGGTTGGAAAGAGAAATAAACGGTCCGTTCGTTCGAAATTGATGCAGGATTTGCTCGTGAAATCAAAAAACATCGTCACGCGTTACAGACTAAAAAGTCAAAGAAAATGCAAAAAAAAAAAAAAAAAAAAAAAAAAACAAAGTTTGGACGCATCAAAAGAACAAAGCAATCTATATAATAAGCGGATCTCTAGTCTCACTTTTTTTCGATTTCGTAAAGCGGGCTCAACTGTCATACACGGCAAATATATAAAAACAAGCATAAAGAAAAGGGGATATCAAAACGGCTTTCTCCGGATCTTTAGACATTATCATATAGTAATTAATATTACAGTAACAGCTCGAAGAAACAAATAATAAAAAGGAAGAGACCAAAGAGCCTGGTCCAGGTTAGAGACGGACGTTGAAATATAATATAAAACGCAGTGTATTCCGGACGTTTCGATCAGTATTTAATTGAATGTGATCATCTTCAGCATTAGCATGACTAGTCATCACAAAGACCGTTCAATGCAAGCCGGCAAGTATAACAAATTATCATATAGATTGTGATCGATAACTCATTGCTTCATTACGCAATGGTTCATCGTTCCTTCCGAGATAAACGAAAAAAACTGAAAAAATATTCCTCGTAAAGACTTATTCAAAGAAAGAAAATTTGCGGTAAACTTTATATTCAAATAAAAAAAGTTACATACAAATAATTTCGCTCTTCTGTATGTGCGTGCGTGCGCGCATACGTACAAACAATATCAAAATTAAAATTTATCAATATTCTTTTACGATGATTCCTCATTTAACTTAAAAAATAGAGAAATATATTAAACAAATCTTCAATTCTCTTAACCACTTTTAAAAAGAAGTATGACCAATCTCTAAGAAGGAGAAGAAAAGGAACAAGTAATCCTCTTGTCTCATCAAAAGTTTCATATTTTTGTGCATCATAAATACAAATTTTATCGGAAAGTAAAGTTAGGCGTTAACAATGTACTCACCCGAGCTATTTTACGGGTGCATCTTTGATATCAAACCAAACGTCTTTTAATCTCATTAACGCTCGTTCAGCGGCGTACTTATGTACATACGTTTACATACGCGCGCTACCTAACAGCATTATCTAACAGCATTACTGTCTACATACATGTCGAGGGAGAGAGGCGAACAGAGAGCGACAACTGGGCGACGTCTAAAAACGACTCTCCCGAAGTATAGGTATGAGTGTAAAGCTCTTAAATAGTCAGGATTGAGACTCCGATAGTCTTGGATTGAGACTCCGCACGAATGAATGGAAAGTTACTTGGCGATATTCTGTTCGCGGTGCATGAAGAAGGATAGGTCTACGGCGATAAAATAAGCTTGGGAAAGCGGTGAGTAGAAAAGGCAACGAGCATGTAAAAGAATGACTTGTCCATACACATTCGTGTCGGGACGAAACCGGCCGGTTTCATGTGAGAATTTATGCTGGATGTAGCTGCTGCACTAAGTCACACGGCCAAGTTTTTCTCAGCAGTTAATTGCGCTATCGCTTCATCAGCAACATATTAAATAGTTCGCGCCGTTTTTATTCAATGCTAAATGCAACTGTTATTACGCCGAGTTTTATTTTAGCGAAGCAAAACGCATAAAGAAATTATTGCGCGGAAGATATTTAAATAACGCTTTTCAAATCAGAAAAGTTTACGTAAATTTTTAAACAACAGCATATATATATTTTCATATAAAAAAAAATAAATTCTGATTTTTTCTGATTACTGATATTTTATCTAATAGTCACGTCGCTGTAAACATTTTTAAGTAATTACGCTTTTGTTATAGCAGCCAAATGATATCAATAATAAGGCAAAAACGGGAACAAAATTTCGGATGTCGTAAGAATTCAAGAAATCCTATTTGATATAATTCCATAATTGTTGTTCTCTCTGTTATTTACATGCTCATATTTCTGTTAATTTCGTTCTTTGTGATACATGCGTGCCACATATTAATGCTTTTTTTATACGGTTATAATTCAGCAAGATATTTCTTTAAAATATCAAAACGTCACCGCAATTATCATATACTGTTCCGTCGGGAAAACAAGAACGCGATCTCATCGTGTCGCGATTTCATTGTGTATAGCAACGAAAGTATTCATAACTCGGAATAATATCTGCGAACGTATCTGCCAAGTCGCGAAAGCGATGCACATATACATGTTCACCGCAGAACGACTACGAAAATACAACAAGACAAATCGCTTTATTTTGCATACTAAACCCATTTTTTTGTTTACACGACGATGACGTGAATTAATTATCCGAGCGATTAAATCGTCGTATCGCGAAACAGCAAATAGCAATATAACTCACATACCTGATTGCGTACGTAAAGCATAATGAGAGTGAAAGAAGAACTCGCAAAAACAGATGTATATATGTTATAGTGTGCAATGGTCATGCAGAATTGCGCTCACGCAGTATGCGACAATTATTTCCAAGTACAGTATTATTATTTTGATAAGAATGTAGAATCATCAGAGCGTTTCAATTAGAAAGAGGATAGATAGATCAGTTTACTTTCGTAGAATAGATCGTGTATAAACTTGCATTGGGACTGCAAAAAAAAGTTAGTCACAAAACTTCCAACTTTTTTTTGACTTTTTTTGTAGCAAAGAATAAGAGAAAAAATTTTGATTTCTTAGTATTCGCTGCAATCGCAAGTTTCTAATTCGAATACAAAATCTCATAACAATCGTTAGTTATCTGCTATTTCCCTCATTCTCTACTTTCTTCGGAATGTCCGATCGCGACGTGTGTTGATACTTACATGTGCTCGCTACAAGCGGCAACAAGCATCCGTAACAAACTGTAACTGATATTACTCCGGCACTTAGTTACCAATTTACTCGGCTCGAGTTGCAAAAGCAGTTTCGACGATTCGCGTTACGTTTACATGTAAATCCGAATGTAAACCGAGAGTCATATCCAGTTATTTGCACCGGCGAGGCAGATCACGACTATCTCCTACGGCAATGTCATTTGGAATATGTTTTTAAAATCTTGTGCCGTTTAAAAGGCCCTAATAAACTGCACTGATTAACTATGCGGATTCGACCAAAAATATGTTCTCGTTACAAAATGCAATCGTTCCGACTTTTTTTATGTCTGTTTCGCCGATTTCAATTCTTAGATTTATTACAGAAATTAGTTCAGGAACTTTCACACTTCACTTTTGCCAACCTCACGACCCGAGCAAAATCTTCTCGATATCACGATATAAAAGACTACTTATTCAGATTAATTGTACGACAATTTTAATTAGATAAATTAATATATCGCGTATGTGTGTATGTTTACATCATACATACATACATACTTTTATATATGTAATTATATATTCTATGTATATTTACTTCTTATAATTCTAGTGATCAGTGAGACACCTGGCTGCCGAATATGTCTTTACGTGCAAGTGTTTTCTTTGTTTTAAATTACAAAATAAATATACATAAAGACATGTAACAAGCAAAGTATACACGCGTTTATACCGTTTATTTATATTAAAGCTTAGAGTTTCTGCATATGTATACTTTTTTGACTATAAAAATTATTTAAAAAATTCTCAATTTGAGATTCTTATTAGATGTATATACGCGTATATACATCTAATAAGAATCGTCAAAAAAGTTCACACACACACACACACACACATGCAAATAGAATATTTTTTTATTTATTTTATCATTTAAATGGCGAACGCGTGCAATTTTAATACGTTATAAATTCTTCGGAAAGAGAAATGTTCTCGTCATTGTACGACAAACAATCTCAATGCATAATCACAGAGACAAGCAATAAACTTGTGCCAAAACTTTCCGCTGAGAATCGCAAATCTGCCAATTAATTCGAGCGTGATGCAATTAATTTGTTTCAAACTGCAGATGCCACTCGTGAAACGTGTAGATAAAATTAATGAAACAAGATAGGTAGACGTTACTATACCGCGTAGCGATTACTATCTATGCAACAATGACTTCCACACACACACACACACACACACAGAGAGAGAGTCTCTCTCTCTCTCTCTCTCTCTCTCTCTCTCTCTCTCTCTTTCACTTATTCTCATTATTGAATAATTTACTATAATAACAATAATCTGTTTCCTAAGTAAGTTTAAGTTCCAGTTTTCACAGAAAACTGACTAGATTGCGCATCACATCAAGTATGCGAGCACGCGCACGCACGCAAGCAAGCAAAGAGATTATTTCAATTACTTTTTTTTAACACTTCCGTTAAAATACAATTGTATAATTTACGTATTACCAAGTATATACAATATAGAGATATTTCCATTACAGCTATTTATTTATTGAAGAGCAGAAAGACTCTTAATAAAAAAAAGAATGCGTCTTTAAATAGGAGTCTAATTAATACCGTTGCACGCGAAATGAAAAAACTGAGACGAAAAGTATATCTTTCAAAAGCCGAAAGAAAACGAGTGTCCTTCTCGTCATGCGCCAGGCTAGAGAGACGTTTCCGAGTTCTGTGGAAACTCGATGACATTTCTTTTGTTTCTCGGCGATGAGCAAGCAGAAATGAGTGAAAAAGAAACGAGATAGAAATCAAGTAAGCTTCGAGGCTCGCATTTATTACGTACCTTGAGCGTCGCAAGTAAAAACGATCCAATTAAATTTCGCACTATTGTAATCCGAATGGGCCAAGTTGTATTGCATAAATAAATTCATAACGTTATATCTCTTTACGTTTCCGTCGCGAGTCCCACTCCTTTTGTCTCCGGCGGCACAATTTACCTCCCTCTTTCTCTCTTTCTCTCTCTCTCTCGTCATAAGAGAGTGCTCACCCCCGCAATTTATCTATCTCCGCACGTTCTCGCTCCCCCGCGAGACCTCACAGCTAGAGAGGTCTCTTCGAATTTGTTTAGCTCTCAAGTGAAGAGTTGTCAGTCTGAAAGAAACATCGCTTGCCCGGAAGAAATATCGTGCGGCGATAACGAGAATATTAAGATCCGAAGAGACTCGCCAATATAAGTCCTATGCCTGGCCAATTAAAGAGGAAAATCAAATTAATATAGAAAGAAAAATCTCAAATAGCGTCATTCAGAAATATCGTTCTGATAAAATATGATATGTCATGCAATTATCAACTTAAAAGTTTTTTTCATGTTCAATGAAAATAATAATTATAATAATTATAAAAACTTCAATCAAATATAACTTGATACACTTCAAATACAATTTATATACATATTTATATATCTGCAATTTTCGATTAAAATTCTTTTTCCATAAAAAAAAGAGTGCAGTATCAAAGAATTATTTCATGTCAAATAATATTAGAAAAAAACTTTTAAAAAAATATGTTTTTTTGATAGATTTGTAATATAGTGCTGCTCCTGTTTTAAATATCGTCTGACCTCTTAAAAGCACCTAGAAAAAATTGAATCCACTTCTGGGACATTATTTATGCAAAACACCCGCTCTTTACGCAATATACCTAGACCATACCGTATCCTTCAAGACGCTCGTTACCGGCTATCGTAATAGAAAATATATATACGTATATGTGCGTGTAACCGTCGGCTGCTGCTATTTTTTCGTCCAAGCAATGCGCGAAAACTGCGCTTCGGCATGCAAATTTCATTTTAGTACCTTAAGTGCCTCCGCTTCTGGATTGAAAAAAGTGGCGAAGAGAAACAAAGAAAAAAAGAAAAAACGCGAGTACAATCTCGCCAACATCTTGACAACTTCGAAGCTTCTGAGAAGAAGGAAGCTGCCTGCTGGATATCGTGACACGAATTATTTTCATTCATTTATAAGACAAAGTAGCGAAAGTAAGATATTATGCAGATATAGTTCTCCTTATTTCGCGTTAGAAAAATGCTATAATATTACAGTGAAAGTCACGAGCAGATATATGTATATATATAAGTACATATTTTGTCGCAATCACATCGTTGAGTTGTCGCGAGAAGCTTAACACGCTCTTTTTGCTTGCTCGAAAGAGTTGCTTGCTCAAAACACATTTTCCACGTTTCCCTTACAGCGTAGATCGACGTTTCAAACCGAGCCTATCCCACTAACGTGAGTTGGTAGGTGGATCCTGGTGGATCAATAGCCTCTGTCTGGCCTCACCCTCTGCCGCCAGCCTCAGTGCCCTCATTCGCCGACAACTAAACTCCAAACTCTTCTCATTCTCCTTCTATATTTATCTGTCTCTCTTCTGGAGCTGCTTTCTCTCTCTCTCTCTCTCTTTCTCTCTCTCTCTCTCTTTCTGTATCTCTGTATTTCTGTTTTTTTCTCTTTCTTTCTCTGTTCCACTATCGCGAGATTACCCCTACGCATCTCACGAATACCGCGCATGTACACATACATGCAGACACACACATAAGCGAAAATTGCGAGAGTATACGTATATAGCTTTATAACGGGAATTGCACGCAGAAACGTATGGTTCCTGTATTCGAGACGCGTCTATCACTGTATACGTGATCGAATACGTGCGCGTACGAGGTTTTACGGCATAACTGCGTGTACGGAGAGGAAGGCGTGTACGTAGACGAAGAGGAGGCTACCACGCACGGGATGACCTATTTTTTAACATTTCACCTGTTTTGTCTTTCCACCCTTTTTTACGCCAGAGCCCTACTTTGTTAATGGCCTCCACGTACTGTAGACGCCAGACGGCTTCTCCGATGCGAGAGTAATGGCTGTCGCCATTTTTCATGCGCGCATTCGCTTCATATCTCGTTGCTGCGCGTCGCCGCTGGGCGTTTGTAGACCGAAGATAGATGAAAATATATACACCGCATACGCGACAGAACTTTCGATTAACGATTCTTTAACGTCATCGACCGGTTTGCACCAGGTGCGATGCACCATACATAAAACGCGAAAAATTAAAAAAGCAAATAACTATAAAAAATATATGTTAAGCGGAATAACTTTAACAAAGCAATACACAAATCGACTCGAAAATACCGCGTCAGTTTACACTCATATAGATTATCTTAATTACAACTTGTTGCTATTATCCCGATTTTCATACAAATTTCTTGACAAAAGTTTGATTAACAAGACATAAGTCATATATTTGAAAAGTCTACTAATCTTTAAAAAAATGTGAAAGAGAAATTAAGACATTATTTCACTTACATTTTAATTCTATAACTTGTGTATTAGCGCTCGACACTTGAAAACTATTAATTCTTTTTTTTTGTTTTTTTATTTTTGTTGTTGTTGTTTAAAGATTTAGCTTCTATCTATATTTTAAAACAATCGCACATATCATGTTTTCTTTGTATTGTTTTTTATTTCCTCGATCGATATATGCCATAGCAAGAGAAACAAAATATTTCTCTGTATAAATTTTCAGTGCGCGCACCAAAAGTTCGAAATATAAATGCAAGTCAAAGAGACGAATAAGAAGAACCAAAGTAGAGATAAACCGAATTTTAGATTCTATCACTTTTAAAGCCTTTGTGTCAACGCAAATATACAAAATCTATTAAAAATCTCCTCAGAAAGCCGTATAAACTGCAGTCGGTATTTCGCTAGCGACAATCAGATCGTAAAACTCAGTGTCGCGGTAATATCTACAGTAATAACATGTACAGCACATACTGGAACTTAAACAAACGCATGGCGTGTCGAAAATAGAGAAAAAAACGCGGCATGATGCAGCAAATAGCCTATCCTGCCAAAAATATCCATGTCCCGATTTTCACGTTTTCGTCGCTTACGTTTTTCGCGTCAATGCTCATATAACATATAAACTCTTTCACCGGCCGTGTACGTCGACAACGTCACAAAAAGAGATGACAACATTCGAATTTATCCAAGACAATGAACAGAACGTGCAGGTACAGTACGATACTTCTCGTACAGATGCGCCGAAAGTGCATAGATATCGTGCCATGCTATATTTGACCGTTCTCGAATCATTGTTGATCGAATCTTGAATGCAACTTATTGAGAAACACATGATATTCTCATTCTATGAAATCCCATTATTTTTCTTTTTTCTTATTTTTATTGGCTTGCTATTTTATTAATTGCGTTTGGCCAATAGCTTTTTCTCGTGCGATTATCGAATAAAGATATCTAATTTTGTTAGCTTTTTGTTGAAGCAAATTTAAGATCACCAACTTTTCTTAATTAGGTAGATGATACAAAAATATAAAGTTTATAAAAAATTATAAGTTCATAAAAAAGAAAAAATAGATAAAATGTGTATTTTTGTATGAAAACAACTGCTACAGTGTTGACTAATATTTTATTTTCTGACCATTTTTCAAAAAAATCACCGTAGTATCGCTCCTGTAATTACACATAGTATTTTCGCAGAATAAAAAAATAAATAATAATTATACGTACATATTGGCATCTTTGTTTAATGCAAATTTTGATATTTTCGTAAAAATCAAAATGATCTGCTTTTGTAAACTTGTAGTCACTTAGGGCCGGACCAAGATTAGATATTCCTTGATATTCTGGAATATGGCGGGAAACGGGGTCCGGGAGTTCTCTATAACGTTACTCGGCTACCCACGACGTTGCGTATTACGTATCACGTAGATACGCGGTATATGCATGCTTGGTATGCATTGGAAACCCAGTGCAACGGGTGCATTGTTACTAAGGGGTGCGGGACGCCCAGAGGCCGGACAGAAGCTGGGGATGTTGGCGGTGGCGGTGGCGGTGGCAGCTGAGGTTGTAATGTATTAGAGCGAGAACAGGAAGGGTCTCGGTGATGGGAGCAAAAGAGAAACAATTAGGATTGGATTCCAATCAACATTTTACTGCCCTGTAAAACTGCTCCATTTCGTAACATTGCTTCGTTGATACTGGCATCCTTAAACTATACTCTTAAACTCCACGCAAGTTCCAATCTATTACCGTACCAGTAAAGATTTCGCTCACCGCTGTCGCGCGATCTTTAAGTCAGATCATCGGAATAGAATTTACGCCGAATGTAAACAATTGTCAGAATCAGGATTGTATGGCCCATACAATGTTAAAACAAATGATATCCTGGATATCTTATAAAAATGTTTCTCCTTTTCAAAAGTCGAGATAATCAGCTCGATTGCTCCACAAAACACGATAATAGCAGTGTTCCGCTCTGTGTTCGAGAGACAGAAATAATCGTTGCTTGCCGATTTGTTAGAGAGAGATACTATTATTTGATATACAAAAGTTGATTTTAAGAAAAATTCAAATCATTGTGAAGCAATTACTTGCAATATTTTTCTACCAGAGCATGAGCTTTTTAATCATTAAATTTAAAATGTTATAATTTATAGTGTTATGTCTTAGACATCATATTGCGTGTATAATACATTATGTGTGCTATGTTGTAACGATCTCTGTTATAACATGGTGCATCTTCTTCTATCTGATTTTTATATGTATATTTTTTCTTTTACTACTTATAATTTTTATGACCTTTGAGTGCCTGTTATCTCCTCACTTTGACAAACATAAATAATTTTGGGTCAGTGTTGGACTCGCATGCTCCGACAATCAGTACGAATCATTCGATACATGGCTAAGTAACAGTTCGAGTAGCAATAAAATTTTAATACGATGCAATTAAGACGTGTTGAAGCTTCGAATTGAGCAAAACGCGGAATCACACTATTGTATCTGACTCGAATAATTCATGAAACTCATTTTGACAAGAAACGGCAAGTTCAACATATCGCTTGATCGAAACTAAGCTTCATTTATCGTTGCAAGAATTTGCAGTCGCGCGAAAAAACGCGTTCGTGGCTCTCGTTACAATCTTCTTACAGATCGCACATGTTCAGCGACTCTTTGCGTAAAACCTATACCGCACGCACGTATATGTCTGAGCGTTTTTTATTTTAGATATTGTGACAAAATATTTTAGATACTGTGACAAAAGAAAAAAAGAAAGAGAAAGAGAGAGAGAGAGAGAGAGAGAGAGAGAGAGAGAGAGAGAGAAAGAAAATCTTATTCCCTGATCCGATGAGAAGTGACTCAGTGTACGCGAAGAAGTAATATATTTTTTATTGTTAATCTACGATGATTTATGTTGGACGCGTCTCTGTAACGTATCTTTACTGCATTTCTCCCTGTATCATATTCTTCTCCGGTCGCCATTTTCTATATATCTTCTATAATCTTTCATTTTCTCTACTGACCGCAACAATGAGAAAGCTGTATATGGCAACCATCACCTACATATCCTGTATAAAACTTTTTAACAAAAAAGAAACTACAAAAAAATGTAAAACCTGAGAAATGAGGTAAAAAAAAAAGACAATTTTTTGTTCATTTTAAATTGAATTTTCTTTGGTTTTTTAAACGTCAAAATATGCTATATTATCAAAAACATACTATGTTATAATCTAATTCAAGTCGACTGCAATTTCTCAAATAAAAGAATAAGAAAGCATATAATAGCGAAACATAGATCCTGGATTAGATCTGGCCCAGAAGGTATCTTTATTCCCAGATATGCGTAACGTAATCTTGTCGGCTGTGATATTCTATTCGTGCGTCATTGCGCGGACGGACTGGCGAAAATACACAGTAAAACAAGTGTAACCTCAACGTTTATATTCATGATGTACCGCGAATTAGAATGTTTGCTTGTAATCTCGCTTGTATCTCGTTATGAGCTAAACGTGGTAAATATACATATCTTGTTGCCCATTCTGTCTAACTCTCTACGGGTAGCCTACTCTTTTCGTTTTCGATCTTAATAACTGCGCGCACTCAGAAGCAAGGCACACGCGCAATTTTACGATGATTGTGCGCCGGCTTCTTATCGAAGTATACATTTTCTGCCTTAAAACCCAAGATTCTTTTATTCTCATTTCTATATTCTCGAAGAAAATCCAATCGGCGTCGAGGTGCATTCGTTTTATATGTCGCGTGTTTACGGGGGATGAATAAGAAGTCGGTTGTTTAGAAGAGAAAACAGTAGGCAGCTTTACGAGAATCTGTGAGCGTTTTGTATGTTTCTTACGTTCCGTAAAGTCTGCGCTGTCATCGGTCGCCAGCGCCGAAGGTTACGATTTTAATCCGCTAATAGCAGCAAGACGATTCGTTTGTGTTCGCTTGATTCACAAGCGACCGGATGAAACAAGCAAAGACCAAGGGAAATGTAATGCTCTAAGATGTGCGCGTTTGTGTGTGTGTGTGTGTGTACGAAAAAGCTAAAAAGTTCGAAAAAGCATTTTGAAGGCATATTAAATAAGCATTTCTTATAACGTGAGTCGAGCCACCATTCGGCGAGACGTTTCGCGATGGTGACGCATCAGTACATTCCAAAACGATGGGCAGATGGGTTGAAAGAAGTAAAATGCGTCCGACAGACATTTCTGTTTGCGATACAAACGTTACATCCGACATAAAGACAGGCCATTCTGATATTACGACAAATGGGTGCGATATTAGAAGTTATCCGTTGCATGTTTTATACCTCGTCAATGGATCGAGCGCATAAAACTATAAACAAACTTGCATTTATATCTAAAAACTTTTAACGATACAACCCGTATAACCCGTTTGATGCGAGAGTATAATCCACAAGATCATAAAAAGGTATCAGTAGTGGCGTTAAAATCGCGCCATAAAATTCGAAGACTGATCCGAACAATTGGATAAACTGAATAAAATGACAATCTTTATGAAAATCTATCTCGCGCGTTTTTTTTTATTATCATATTCGCATATCTTACTTTACGAATTTTTTCTACTTTTTAATGTTATTTTACTAATTTATTCTACTAATTTTACTAATTAATTCTACTAATTTACAAATCAAACTTACAAATCTGCAATTTTTAGCAGATTTGTGTTTTTATATCAAAATTCACCAAAAAATGTTATTACAAAAGTCACGCTAAAAGAATTATTCTGCTCTTATGATATTACAAGATTTAGTTTAAGCTGGTACACGTGCTTTATCGACTAATGGAGATCACACTAAGCGTTATGCTACATACGCTACATACGCTATATGCGTCATGTTTGCTACACTGAGTGAACACATCAAAATAAGTTATGTTTTGGGTGAATGTTTTTATTCGTCAGATTTTTTGCCCTTATTGACAAATTTTTGATTGGTAATTTTTTCCCATACATCATTCTTTGTCTATTGATTTCATTCTTTATTTTTTTCTTCTTTTTTCTTTCTTTTTCTTCTTTTTCTTCATCATTTCTTTATCTTTTATTCTTTATCTATTGATTTTGACATTGATTTTGACATTCTTATCAAGCATTACATACGCTACGTACGCTATGTTTGTTATGTTCTTAAAAAGCAACTTTCCTTATCGATAATGTGACTGATATGGCATAAACATATCAAATAATCTTGAGAATAAATTGATTGGTTGCAATTTGATTTTCACCAACGCACAAGAGACATCAGCGTAGAGACGGGGATTATTATCATTGCAAATACGTAGGCAAAAATAGCAAGTGTTCTTTGCATTTTAAACCGAGATCTTATCCGTGGCGTGGTAATAAAGTTTTGCCGTGATTGCGTCTTTGGTATTACACTTTTCTTCGTAATGAAAATGTCTCGCGTAAGATTATTAGAGAGACAATTCCGCCCGCGAGGGAGACGTGACATTCTCCCGTTTGAGACAACGTTGCAACAGCCTATGCAATTTCCTTCACAAAATTGATCTGGCCTACGCAAAAGAAAGAAATATTGCAGGGCATCGAAGAAGGGGAGAGTTTCTTTCGCATCCCTGTGCTGCGTTTAAAGGGTGTTGCACACGAACGAGCGTGGGCGCGAGATCGTAAGGCGTGCAAAACTGATGACCTTCTGCAACCTCGTGGGTGTTAACGGTACAGTATACCAGGAAAAGGACGCGATATTTAATCAGGAATATAGAATAATGTGGTACAATCGCAAGCATTCAGCTGTGAACAGGATGTTATGTAGGTGTACGTAAATTACGAAATTGACACCAATTCGTTCAAAAAAGTCTCTTATAGGAAGATCCTCGCAATTCCGATAAAATATCTCTTTGACTTTAGTGTTTGCAATATGTAGAAATAACTATTAAACCTAAGCGAAAGAGAAAAATTACGTAATAAAGAATATGTAAATGAAAAATAGATAACTGTGGTGTTTGCGCTGCAACCTACATTAGAGTACATTTACGTGCCGGAATTACACGATTTACTATCCTCTGACATTTGTGGAAATACCTACATTCAGAATAAACAATCCTAAAAATACATTAAGCGAGAGCAGAAATACATAAAAGTTTCTCTGGTTAACTGCATTAAATCTTCCGAATAATACGAGAGCTATTTTGGCTACATTCCTGACGCTTGAAACAAAATGTGCTGAAAAGAGTGTTTACAGGAACTATTTGGGCATTCAAAAGATTTTGAAAAATTTTACAAAGAACTTAATCGGTCGATTAACGCTCGTCGCAACTCTGCCCCCGTGAACTTTAAACTTCCTCCGTGCTTATGTAACATGTTTCCCGTGAACTTTCAGATTCGACGCATCTTTTCACCGTGTTATTTGTCGTTTTCTCGCTTCACTCTAGCTGTTTTCAATTATCGGGAAAATTCGCTTAAAACCAACTCCCGCAATCACTGATAAAACAAAATTCTTCAAAACTGCCATATATGCTCACGCTTTCGTACAACATTTCGTTTTTATATTGTTTCTATACGTAGATAAGAAATTTTTGTAAAGAACGTACGATTAATTTACACGTGCATTTAAAGAGATCAACGTACGCGATGTCCAAAACAAAAAAAAAAAAAAAAAAAAAAATAAAGTATGTCTATTTCTGTCACAGAATAGAGTTAAATAAGCCGCAAAGATGCTATTATATACATTGTAACATGATAGATTGCATCCATCTTATTATCCCATTATTAAAAATTTATCGCTGAAAATATGTGTATTACTCTCATTAACGCGAAATGTCCAGGGAAAACAATCTTTTCTACTAATTTTGCGACATATGCGGCATTGTCATTGCGGTTATTTTGTCATTAATATTTTATTTATTAATTTAGTTTTTGGTGTTTTGTTTTTTTCTTTTGGTTTATTTATGCTTTTATATTGCGATACTTGGAAGCTTCCGACAGATCTGTTGCAAAAAATACAGCGAGAGTTGTCGTAGAAGAACTTTACTCACTCTATATTGTGCGTCGTGAAACATTAGCGTATATGAAACAACCGCTAACTACACTGAAAAAACAGTTTTGTTGAGATAACCAAAATTTGATAAATCAAACTAAATGAAGTGTTTTGGAAACCAAATTTTGGTTGAAATTACCAAGACGACAATAATGCCGTCGCATTATTTCCATGTCGCAACGTATTTCCAGCAGCGGTGGCGATTGCGGAAGACACGCGATGACCCAGACAAGATGGCGACTTTACAAGCGATCGACTACATCTGTGCGCGCGCACATACGTGCGCCTGTACGCCCGTATTTCTTGGAATCGCATGATTGTGCGCTAACACGTGATCAGTTACTGTGGCTTGTAATAAAGAAATCGTTGCAATTTGTTACCTGTTAACGCAAATTCGCTCCGCGATCCATTTTTACCGTACACTAAATAATTAATCGGGACTACTTCTGGATCTACATTTGTCTAGTTGCTCTCTAGCACGTATTGCGTTGGTAATGTGCGCAAACAAAGTTTGCTTATATGAGTCATATCTATGTTTGCCTCGCAAATTGGTACAATAAACGATGATTTACATTGTGATAAGTGAATATAATGATTATTATTTTCTTATGCTTTACACTTAACGTCTGCGATGCTTCTGAAAAAGTAGGCTAAAAAATATTAACACTTTACTGTGAGAAACTTCTAGACGAGTCGCTGTTTTGCAACGTATGGTACAAAGTTAACCCCTTCGCTCTGAAGAGTTTACATGTATGTATATAATAATTATAATAAAATAATATACTATAATATAAACATATATAACGTGGTTTTTGTACGTGAACATTTTTCGAAGACGTATTATACGCTCTTTTTATTTGAGTGTTCATTTTTCGAGAACATTTATATATATATATATATACGTACAAAAAGCACGTTATATATGCCTATATTATTTTATTTCATAGAATAGAAAAGTTTATACAACAGAAAACGCAACTATGCATTGTAAGCACTACGTTACGTATGTCAGCGACGCGTTTCCAGCGATCATATGTTTTTTTGTCTCGCGCGCCGGAACGAAAAAGTTAAATCGAGAGCTATTGCTGATTATAAATTTATAAAACATATGAAACGCGATGTATTTTTCTAAATTTCTATCTATAAAGAATCAATTAGAAGCAGCAACAAGTTTGCTCTACTCAAAAATTAGCTAGCACTATTAAAAGTTCGGGTGGTGAAACTTACGTATCGTATTACTAGCGAGGAAAACTGGCCACTGTTCGCTTCTAAACACGAAATCTCGAGTTCTTCGACAACTTCGAAAATTCCTATCTGCCATCCGCGACGCGGCTTACGATGAAAACTTGCCTAACTTGGACCATTAGCAGGCTATAAAGTTGAATCGTTATTGCGAGTTCCGTTGGAGAAACCACAACACGCGCGTTATTCGCGACAGAACTTGATGCTGTTACAACAGCTACGCTTGTGTCTGGCTCTTTTCGCGAACGCTAAATTCCGCAGATTTTCCGATCTATTATAACTCTGATAACGTGTGTTGGCATGCGTTTGTCTCGTGATCGTTTTACCAAACCATCGTGAGCGTTTTTTTAACCAAATTGTCCGAGATCGACAATTTAAGTCGTAATTGCTAATCCGCGCTTGGTGAAAGCTTATCGCGGATTTAACAATAATAATTAATAAATAAATAAATTTTCGCAAAAAATAAGTACCTACTGTGAGAATATTTGCCTTCGAAATAAATCGTATTATCGACAGACGAAAAATGTCTTAAAGAACCGATGTGTCTATCCATTCTTCGATTTTTTTAGGTCAGTGACCCAATTCAAATCCTGTGGCTCACATGGAATATCGCAAACATTTGTAATTCGACACTTGCCCTACTTATGTATTTTCTTCGATTTACGCGAATGGAGATCGATTTAATACATTATAATTTGGATTATTTTAAGTTCGAAATGTTTATGCAATCTCCACAAAAAAACGAGAGTCCGCGTTTCTTAATCGCTTTTTTTCTCTCTCCTTCTGTCGTTTTCTGCACTTTTAACTTAGGTTTTTTCATTTGGTTTTTTCAAGTTTATACGATTACCGATCAAAATCAACAATATAAAGTTTTGAGAGGATAAAAAAGAGATGGATAAAAAAAAAGTAAAACTAACAAAATAAACCTTTCGTGCAATTAAGTGAAAGTGAAATATCAAAGAAATTTGTCAATCTTTTACCATTAACGTCGACGTAATTAGATTAGTAATAATAAAAATTTAATATCGCATACAGAGTAATCTACTAAAACTAGAAAATTTACATTTTTCTTTTGGTTGTCAAATTACGAAAATATTGAACGCGATTTAAATTTATGACATTCTGTACATTTAATGTTAAAATTAATTTTTGATAAATGGATTTCATGCACTATTGATTCTGTGACGATCAACTGTACCATACTTCTTGTTTTTCTCCAGAAATCTGTGGTCTCTTTAGAAATTAATCACGATTATGTTACAATACGGACGGAAGATGCGGAGTCGATTGAAATTTTATCGGCAATAGGAATTTGTTTTGGACAGCTGCTATGCGCGTGATAATTTCAAAATGACTCTATGTAAGCCAGCGGGAAACCACGGGCGTCCGTATTCCCACAATGCGCGTAGTAGAAATGTCGTAGCAAATATACGCATGCACGTACTCATGCACATTCCCACGAGCTTAGGATAGTACGGGACGTGCATGTCATCGCAAGAGAAATATCTTTTCCGAGTGATTGTGTCAATGACGGTTTTGAGAAATAACGTCGTGATCAG
This sequence comes from Pseudomyrmex flavicornis, assembly GCA_014825475.1. Taxonomy (NCBI): domain Eukaryota; kingdom Metazoa; phylum Arthropoda; class Insecta; order Hymenoptera; family Formicidae; genus Pseudomyrmex; species Pseudomyrmex flavicornis. The sequence continues at coordinate 39,505 of QVNW01001647.1, forward strand.
CGGCAGTATTGATAATTCGGATAAGGCACAATCGTCGTTTAGCAATATTATATCGATCAGACTCGATAATATTTCGGTTAGCATATGTGACGAGTCGCTTGCGTTGATGCGAATACTTTTTGTCGGAACTATCGATGTGTAAATGCGTTGCAAGCGCGCAACGAACGAGATCAAAAATCGTTACGAGAAAATAAAAAAATGCTTGTGTTTATTTAATAACGGCGAAAAAAAAAGAGAAAAAGAAAGAGAGCCAAACGTGCAATAATTATCTGGGTCAGTAGAAGCGCTACTTTCGTAGTATTGGACAGTCTTTTCACTTAAAATTGAAAAGTGAATAATTCAAATAATGCATATATGCAATGACGAGCAATATCTGCTGTTAACGGCGAGATCAACAAGAACGTTAAATGGAAAATAATCTATTTACCAAAAAAGATAGATCTATCTAAATATTTTAGTCTAGCGTTTAATTTGCGTCAATTATATTCAATGACGAACTTAATGGTTGTTTTTTGCAATTTTTAACATAAGCTTTCTGCTTGTATTAATTAATATATAATATAATAAAAACAAATTCATGAAATTGAAATATCGTTGCAATAATTGATAGAACGAAACACATAAACCTTTATCATGTAGCGGACTGCGGTTGACTTTATTGATAAGCTGGCATGTAAAAATATACGTCAATAGAAAAAAACACTAATATAAAACGTTAATATAAATGCCAGAGTTCTCGAGTTTCAAGAACAATGTTTCTCCATCATCGCAAATATACAAGTGACGAGATCAGAGTCACCCAATTTTTCGGAAGATTTGGGAAATCGCGTAGTTATTACCGTTGATTACTCTCGTTATTATCATATTATGAGCACAACGAAATCGTTCGCCGGCATATGCGTGCGAAGCAAGCAAAAAAAGTCACTATATAGCGGTGTACGAACGACAAGAATCGGTGGATGAGCGAGAGGCAAAGCAAAGACGTTGTTGTAGCGTTGTAGTAGTATGCAAGACTTCGTTAAGTGTCCTCCAGCCATCGACCTTCTGCGTCTATCTAGAGCGTGTTCGAATAACAGCGATGTATCCTAGAATGGTGGAGAAAAAGAGGGTAAAAAAAGTGGAACGGTTAAGAGAGAAAGAATTAGAAGAAGATTGGATCGTTCATTAAGCGACTAAGCGAAACTTTAAAAGCTCGATTACTAGGCTTCATCGCCTCATGAACTGACCATGATCATGGCAATAACAACCGGTCAATCATGGAAAACAGATTTTATATCCAATTATGAAGATGTTCGGCAGATGGTGTTGGCCAAAATATAGTAGGTAAATATGATTTAGCCTACTAGCGATAGTATATATGGATCATTAAGAGTTTAGTAGGTTCTAAAAATCCTAATTTGGATTTTACGAACGTCTCGGCGACAAGACTTGCGATTTGCCAATTGAGCTGGCGAACTACAGTGACGCTTTTATATACTTTGCGTGTAGGGAAAACGAAACTGCATGAAGCCTTTACGCGATGATTTTATTTGTTTCTGCGTCCCGCCCGTTTATGATCTATCAGATCAGAGGCGTTCAAGATTATGGGTGCGTCTTGAAATAATCTCAGATTAACTACGGTCTATTAACTTTTCTATTAATTTTTGCTGTATATATTTTATTTCTATTATGAGATTATATAGAAAAAAATATGTTATCACTAAATAAAACCTATATATTCGGATTAGTTTGTTTGCGTTACTTGCTAAAGCAAATTTCAACGAACAAGAAAACGTACAAGAAAAAAACTAAAGGCAAAAGGAATTGTTCATCTCTGATTTTCCAAGCGGAATAACGTGAAAGTGCTTCTTCTCTTTCGTAACACTCGAGGCAATAATAAAGGTCGAGTTTGTTTGTCGCAAAAAAGTGTGGAATGTAAGTAACTCGAGTCTATTCATAGACTTGTATTGTTGCGTAAAATAGACGATGAGAACGACTCGAAAGCGTTCTATGTTAAGAGTGCAAGCCAACCAGCCAATCAACCAATCATTCAATCAACAAATCAACCAATTGACCATTCACTTAACCAACCAACTAACCAATCAACCAACTAATCAATCAACCAATCGACCGACCAACCAACCAACCAACCAACCAACCGACCAACCAACCAACCAACCAACCAACCAACCAACCAACCAACCAACCAACCAACCAACCAACCAACCAACCAACCAACCAACCAACCAA
>QVNW01001648.1:0-83155 GCA_014825475.1 Pseudomyrmex flavicornis
TTTGATTGGCATGTAAACAAAAACCCAGAATTCTAGGCTAGGAAATCGATGTCGGGAATCGATATCCGTAAAATTGTTAACTATATACGCGCGCGATATCCCATGCCAAAAATCCACGTGTTGCGCGAGGACGAGCTCTAAAAGCGTCACCTGGACACATTTATTCATCCGAGATATATTTGGCGCGCGACCACAAATGTTCAGCGCGTGATAAATCGTATGAACGTTGCATTTTACGGATCGTCATTAATCTCACAACCGGCTCGCGCTATTTCCAAGTTCTTCTTCTTTAACACCTCGAACGTATTCGAACAGATCGCGCGATTTGCGCACGTAACACGACTGCAGTTTCCGCACATTACTCAAAACTTGACACGCTAAATTATATTTCCGTCAGTCAATTTATAATTTGAGATGAGGAAAGAGAAGCAATCTAACCTGATAAGATCTTACAAAATTAACGATAAGAACAGTTGGTCTTTTTTTTTTTCAAATTTTCTTTGTTTCTAAATTCAAGCAAATTGATTCCTAACTATTTGCAAATAATTCTTTTCGCAAAGTTTGATCTCTTTTATAAATTTTAAGATAAGAATTGAATTTGAAACAGGATATTGGAGCAAATTTAATTTAATTTGACAGGAAATCTAATTGATTGATGTCAGATTCCTTTTTCCGCTAAGTGCAAAGTCTACTTCTATGTTTGGGATTATTATCTTTTTTTTTTTTATAGAATCCAGTTTTGACTTGACTTTTTCTTCATACTGTTGCTATTTAAAAATTTGTTTAAATTTTTATTGACAATAATAAGAACACTGTCAGTAATTGAGTCTTTTGCCCTACTTAGCAGCGGCTGCTCGCGACATTTTCGGTCCCTTCGAATGTTTACAAAGAAACACGAAACGTGAAAGGCTTCGAAACGTGATGCGTACGCGTCCCTTGCTAAAAGTTTGACAACTTTCTTTATAATGCGTTGTAAGAAAGGATGCTTTCTACCGGCTTCTACAAGAATTTTAGGTCTATCTTTTACCTTTGGATTGAAAGTTATGCCAATTACGTTCTTATTTATAAAACTGTAGTTGTTACAATACATGTGTAATAACATATACGTATACGAAGAACAGCGTTTCGAGCTATTTCACTTATCGTGACGTTTCGCGATTCCATCTTTTGATCGGACCTTCAAGTGAAAGTGACCGATCATGAGTCAGACGCAGTATCAGCCCGGCATCGTCGGGCCGAGTAAGTGGGCGACGTGTAGTTCGTGCGAACAAACGCATACGCTAACTCTACGCCTCTGACCCAGCTTTGTGGCACATTCTCGAACGAGCTGTATATCATAAACATCACAACAATCGATCCTGCTCGTTATTTCCACCGATAAGCGCCTAGCGCGTTACGCTCGAGTCGGTTACTGCCTCTCTCTACTTCGTTTATCTCGTGCAAATTGTTCGCGTTACCCTGGGAATACGCGACCGAATCGAGGGAATCGCTCGTCCTTGGAAAAGTCATGAAAAAGTGATTTTCCGGGTAACGGATTTAGTGCTGCGGTTCGGTTGAAGTTTTATTGCACAGTGAATTTTCCAAAAAACGCCACGCTGACGCGAGCAAGTTTTGTGATAGTGATTTCTTTAATGAGAGAGTGTCAGGTCAAAAAATAAATTACCTTAATTCTGTAAGCTCTTAAATTTGTTGTTCGAGCAATTTTTAAAAATGAAATATCTTTCGGTATATTTTTTAAAGAAGACAAACTAAAAAAAAAAAAAAATATCAAAACTGATGTTATTTCCTTAACTTGAAACGTTGATTAATTTACAGATTTTTTGCAACGTTTTGACTAATAAAACATCGTGTCGGACATAAATGTCAGAGGATGTTTGCAGGATTCAATTCTCATCTTAGAGACAAAAGGAAGGATTTATAATAATATTCGCGAATATTATGCAAAGTGCTGTTCCAGTGTTAACAATAATGTAGACACATTTTTTCTGTACGCGACTGTAGCGGTCAGTTTTGAATCGGTTATTGTGCGAAAGAGCATCGCGCGTCCGTATCGGCTGATGACCTAACTAGATACGAGGGGGATACTTTTGTCAATTGTCAAAGCAGAATTACGCGTGTACTTGAAGTGCTCGTTAGAATGACCGTCCCGCGGCTGATTCCGATAACTTCGTCGTCGCAAAGCGAAATCAGATTTCGAATATGTTTCTGTGACATTGAGAACGCGCACCTTTGACAAAACGGAGAACGATGCGTGTATATATGTAAGCTGCGGAGCGAATGTTCAGCAAAATTTTCACAATCAATTATTCTGCCTTATGATTTACACGCGGTCGTGTAACTCGCTTGTCGATCTTTTTTTGGTCGATCGGAATGATCCAACATTAATCAACCGGAAGTAAACATTATTAGAATCTCTCGGTGAGACTGTTTGCCTTTCACCTTCACCGCCAAAGTAATCAAACCTCTCCCTTCTTCCTCTTTCCCTTCCCCATTAACGCCGCGGTTGTCACAGCCGTTCCGTCGCATCGGACCTCTGTGATGTTGACCGTCTATCGGAAGTTGTTACGTTAGAAAACTCCGCAGACGTGTCATTATTCGATCGAAAACGTAAACTACTGTGAACGACACGTTAGAATGAAAACTTAGCGCTCGTTCGCTTGCTCGTAGTGTCGCTATCGTTCTCACAACACGTGGTCACGTCATGACTACGATGACGAAGAGAAAGAGGTGGGGATAAAATACGCGCTAGAGCGTATAACATTAATTCACCCGTCAGCGTTTTTTTTTTTTTTTCAGTCGCGCGAATGCGCGACGCGGCGCCGCGATGCAACTGGCGCGCGCCGCCGGTGCGTCGCGTGATCGCCCGCCAACTTTAGTTGGCGTCGATTCACGTGGACGTGCGGCAGTGCGAACGTGGTGCGTTTCGCGTTGTTTTATCCATCACTCGCCCGCGATTCGCGTTTATTTCACCGTCAAACATATCGCGCGCATTGTGCGCGCTAATTAATGCGCGCGATTACTCACGCTCGCCGCGTTTCCCGCGAGGTTCTCGTCGGTCTCCGTCCCAACTGCGTTGAGATTGTCGCGTCCTCCTTTAAATATACCCGGTGCGTTGCAAGTCTTTGCTCTTTTTTTTTTTCCTCATTTCTCCGTTGATGTCATCGCATGCAACGGCTGTATGATTGAATGATTATTTTCGGAGCTACGTGCGAACTGTCGCGAAATATGCAGTGCTGCTCGTATCGGAGTTGCTTCGCTCAGCAACTTTTTCTCGGTCTTTTGGTGTGTGTGTGTGTGTTCGTGTACGCGGCCATTGGGAGTTTCAGCTCGAGCTGATTCGTTCGAAATATTGGTGTGAAAATTAGTTTTGCCCAGTTTCAAGATCTTGCCGGTTGTGTGATGTGAAAACACATAGTAAAGTACAAGCAGAGCTGTATATCACCCGACAGTTTCGTAAATTATTACAGTCTTGTTCGCGGGCTGAGAAATTCGAAGATAAACAACACTGAGAATTTATTCTGCAGAAACACACGTTAGTTTGCCAATAAGTTCTTTGTTCTTCACATACGAAAAGAAGAGAAATGAAGGATATCCTCGAATATCTTTAAATAGACGGTTTTGTGACATGCGATACATACACACATACGCGCACACACATTACGTTGAAATTACAAAGAGCGGTAAAGTGGGTACCTATGCTCGCCATCTCTATCAAGAGACATAATATTTCTGTCGCGAGATCGACTTGGTTTCCTGCGCCACATTGTGCATGTGCATGCAACCGCATAAATAATTTAAGCGTAAGCTATAGCTACATCGGTAACGAGGTTTCAAGTTTTTCCGAGTCTCCGCGTTTTCTCTCCGAAAGAAACTACATTTTCCGCGCGATATCTATCTCACACACACAGTCTTGACTTCATTCGAAATACCAATTATAATTGTCTCGCGTTGTTATCTCGCGTCTCATTAATTCTACCGTGTCTCGGTTTTATCTAAACTATAATTAGTTTCGAACTCTTCGATCAGAAACTAGGGAATATATAAGTACAATGGTTGTGTGTAAAACCATATAAACTTGATTAAATTTCCTTTGAAAAGGCTGTGTAATTAATTAATTAACTTTGGTACTTTTCTCTCTCTCTCTCTCTCTCTCTCTCTCGTGTTCCTCCAGCTGGTCAATGATAAGAGAACTCATTTTTACACATATATAATTATTCTACCGCAATGTTTGCAATGAAACAGTTTTTTTTTCCACGTGGCACACGTGTTATTTCTTACGGCGTTAATTTGTTTAGAACAAGTTTAGTAGAACAGTATAGTTTGAACGCGTGCCAGAAAGTTCGGCATGCCTCTCGAGTATACAGAACGTCGTTTTATCAACGGATCGTTTTCATTGAAGATCCAGTGTTGTTATCGGCGTGCTTATTTCATTGACCGGATGATGATGACGCGGATAAATCTGCGCCGGATACGGTCACGCCGTTTGACGGACTTGTTAGCTCGAGAGAAAAACGAGTGCGCGAGCGTTGCTGCTTTTCCTCAGTTTGTTTTTCTTGATTTAATTTCTGTAACTATTTCAATTATAAGATTTCCACAAGATTGTTACCAACTTATTTCACATTTTGAAATACGAGAATTGTTTGCAATATTCCGCAGGTTGCGCTTGTTTGTGAGCTCTTTCTCGCAACGCAAAAGTATTATAAATAATTACCCCGTATTCTTTTAAATATTTGACACACAATCTTCGTACGATTTTGCCGTACGTGTATCGAGACTGTTTGTGTAACGTGTGAAAATCATTCCACTACAATCTACTCGCCGCGAACATTGTCGCCGGAGTCGAGTAATCGTTTCGCGATCGGCCAAGGAACTTGTTGAGTCGTACTGTAGGATTCAATTTTCCTAATGGATTTTATCGACTCTCTTGGCGTAGTCCGCGATGTGATATCTTCTAGCCAGTTGTTTCGCTTTCGTTCTTTTCCATTGTGTGAATTTTCGTACAGCTATGAATATCTTTGGACTGAGATATGCGCACAAACAAAAGATTACGGTTTCATCGCAGTTTCCTGCTCACGGAGACGAAACTTTAAATTTTCAACGCGGATTTGTATTGTTAGTAATGCAGGTTTTATTTAAAAAAATATATATATATATCTTTGTGCGAATTATTTCGCAAATTTTATGATAAATTTCTTGACAAGTTTATATTTTTAAATCAATTTTTTTTAAGAAAAAATATAGTTTTTTTATAAAACAGGAATTGATCAAATAGGTTAATAATAATTTTATTAGGTGCAACAAAAAGAGAAAGAGAGAGAGAGAGAGAGAGAGAGAGAGAGAGAAACTTACTATGCTTATCTTTGCTTGAGTACTTGAACAATGACGTCATCGGTCTACGGCACGAGTCATGGTCGGTCGGAGTTAAACAAAGAATCACTATCAACCGAGGTTAATTACTTCGCTTTCAACCGGTTTTCCGTTAAACATCAAAGCCATCATCATTACAAAGACATATCAAGTTACATTCAACTTTCCTTACGTATAATTTTATCACAACGTTTGAAATATATCGCAGGGAAAGGTTTTCTCCGTAAATTTGCATATTAACAATGGCATGCACACTTATGTTTTATTAATGACACTTTAATTAGGTCAGGGTAATAATAATGTGAATAACAATTAATATATCCTGGCGAAACGGGCATGTCGTCAGAATTGTTATTGACGTCAATATGACCAACAACAAATATCTTGTAACGAAATTGTACATCGCGCGTATCGTGCAACGTATCTTGTGTCCACAATCGAAAGAGTTTCAGAGAGCACGTCATTATATGTATGTAGATTATGATTAAGAAGAAACGTATAAATGTCACTTCATATCTCGCAGACGATAAAACAATCTATTAACGAACCATTAAACTCAAGCACGTTGGCTGCATGATTATAAATTTAGATGTTTAAGAATCGAGAATGTGTGTGTGGAATACGACAAGAGATTTTCGTTCGTGGTTACGGCACGGGAGAAATATACGTCGCTCGTGCAATAAATTCACGCGTAGTTCGCAATGTTCTCAGAAATTTGATTGTTAATTTATGAAAATTATTTAACGTCTTCGTGAACACACGAGTTTTGTTATTTATATATATTACGGTGCATGCACAAAATATATATGTATATATTTATTTATTTATATGTAAAGCAAAATATTTTTTCGAGCAACATAATTTTATCGTAAAAAGCACAATTATTTACGGTTAAGTTTAATGTTTCTAAATAACCTTAATAAATTCATAAATTCGTAAAGAATACCCCCGTGAATATATTAATGAGGACAACAAGAGCTCGAGACGTTTCGCCTATAAAATTATGTAATAAATGTCTAATTTTGTGTAAATATTTTTAAATAACACCTTCTTTTGCTCGCAATTGACCTAGTATTTACTTGTGAATATATTAATATTATTATGCAAATGTATTTCAATAGTCATTACAAAATGCATTTTTCTTCTATCAGTTACACAGTAAGTTTCAAGGCTACGACGTTTAATTTTATTTCTTTTTGCTGCGATTTCACTTCGCGGTGACACCGCGCATTTATTCGCGTAGGAGTGAGTGTTCCGTTAGCACAAAAGAAAAATATCATGAACGACGTTATTTCCATTGTGGCCGCCGCCTACACACGCGCACTGACTTGTCTGTGTCTGTCGTTAAAAGAAATATTTCCCATCAAAAGAATCGATTATTTTTAATCGGAAAACCTCTTTCCCTCTGGCGGATCTTTCTTTGCATCGTAAGTACCTGATCCGTCAGACGTTATACATATAAATGAGTACTGTTCGGGCTGATTATTCACGCACAACATCCACGGCATCTTGTGATTTTTCAAAGGCGAGAATACGATTTGCGTAAGGATATCGCCTTTGCGCCTGATACGCGTTTCCGACCAGTCTCGTCACGTAGCTGTCGAACAACTTTTGCACAATAAATATTGTTCTAGAGTTGATATTGGCTCGCTCTCGTAACAACTAGCACGCGGATCAATTTAAATGACGTGTCGGATTATTGCGTTGTCAACTTTGTTCAGCACCCACACACGTTGTTTCTCTCGCGTTAGTGTAATAAAAGCATGTCGCACATATAACGTGGCCTATTTCTTATTGTCATGTGTGCGGTTTTCATTCTTGTCGGACATTAATGTGCTCTGAAGAAATATATTACACACTTGGAGAGGGCTTTGTGACAACGGAGAAAAAGAAAACTTCGGCGGAGTTATTATGTTTTGAAAACCTATTACTCTTTTCTTAAAGTAAATCTCTGTCTCTCATATCTCTTGGACATTTATAATAGTTTGCGAGAAAAAAAATTGTCAGTATTACTTACAAGAAGACATTTTTTGTGTTTAAATTTTTTATTTACACAAATTGTGTTTATTTCACATGTCCGAATTTTAACTTGCTCACAAACATTGCTCCGAAATGTAGCTAATGTATAGAGACAAGAAAATAAATATTAATATTCCGCTAAGTTGCGATTGCAAAATACAGTGACCTGGATTTTTTTGTACTTTGTTTTTTCATTTAGTATGTTTGTCATGTTTATTTAAAAGCTGTCATCAAAGAGGTTAATTAAAACTCGGCTGATTTTAAACACTTGACTCGCGTTAACAATTTTTGTCTTATTGAATGGATTCTAATTTATATTTGACGAGTTTTCTTCTTTTTATATTTCTTTTTTTTTTACAACATTAACGCGAAATCTTCTACGTGCGATAAAGTAGGAAGAAGTGTTTTGAAATATTCCACGATCTTAAAATTACTCTAATCGCTACACGACTTGCGGTTTAGCTGTCGAAATTACACAAATAGAAGTTTGAAAAATTACATAAAGCTTTAAAGAGAAAATATTTTTGGTTGCTGATGTGGAAATCGTTGCGTGCTCAATCATTTGAATTCAAAATCCTTTTGACGGGAAGAAAAATGAATTCCGAAAATAATCTGTAAGGCCATTCAAGATGGACTACGTGATGTATCCGAGAAACTCTACGGACTCGGTGTTTAATACAATTTTTTCACAAGGACAGAAAGTTTCTAATAAGACGCAAATAACAAGGAGATACGAAGCTTTAGTCGAGCGAACATTGTAATGACTTCGCGCAAGATGAGACTTACGCGCAAGAAAACGAAAGAGAGAGAGAACGGAACGAGTCTCTTTCTTCTTCAAGTTTTCGAAAGCTGTTCGGTTTATATGTTCCGAATTCTCGTGAGAAGTGTGTGAATCGTGGAAAAATATATAAGTTCCGAAAGAGAACGAGACGTCGACGAAGATCGTAATTTATATCGACGTCTCGATGACAAACTATCGGGCGCGCGAAAGTGAGGGAAACGCGCGAAGATGATCGGACTGTCGTTCTTCATCTGGATGATAACGAGATCGCGGGATCGATCGACGGAGGTCGGATTCGAGAGCAGACGGGATTCTCGCAGAGATTCCGTTCACAGTCGGGACCGTGCGGATTCCAGAGAAACGGCGTTAGCTATCTACGAACAAAGACGACATCGTCCACGACGGCGTCACTCGCGCCGTTATTATGTCGATCGTAACAAGAGGTGAGTGAGTGGCATGCGATGTCGCGAGTCGAGTGGACTTGCAAGCAGATCTTAGATGCGATAAGGATCATCGGCGAATCAATCGGTTGTCGCGATCGACCGATTAATTGAAAGTACATATACGAGATTTAATGCGCGAAAGAATATCGTAGAAGAAAGACTATGAAAATATATCACGTGACTTGAATTTTTCCGTGTGTAGGATATTGCGAGATAATTAAAAAAAAAAAAACCTACAACGGCAACACACACATTTCTCTTCTCACTCTTTGAGCGTTACGAGGCGAGCTTATATTGAGATAAGCCGCTAGTCGTTTAATATCGCTTTAAGATCACATATCTAGCGATGTTTACTAAATCGAATCTCTTTTTACTCTCTAACGCTAATGTAATCGACGTGGCTGCGGAAGAGCTTATCGACCACGCGGCGAAAATCAATTTGTCGTTCGCTGTCCAATGAAGCAAGACGGTCGCGAAATAATGCATCGATGATATTAGCGCGTGTTGCTGCGATTAAATCGAACGTCACGCGTTATCGTGCAAATCCCTTATCGCGAAATCACATCCCGCGAGTCTGGCTTATTTGTAATTCTTATCTGGAGTCTCCAGTCCATCGATAAACGTTTTTCACATCTGCGAGACCCGGAGAATGTAATGTACATAATAAAACTTTTGTTAAAGCACGGGACACGCTTTATATACGTCGCGTTGCGACATTAGAGGAAACGTGAGAATAAAATTTACATAATGAAATACGCGCGGTTTTTTTTATATTATATACACGCAGGCAACGCACACACGCACACACGCGCGCGCGCGCGCGTACGCATACGCTTTTGCAAGAGAAACGAGGAAGTCGTTTTATTTGCATACTCTCGATCGCACGCGCAATATTTCTTGGATTATCATCTCGGAAGCATCGGTTTCGATATAAAAAAAACCGGATCTTCGACGACTCCGTGGCCGCGTGACTATCCATTTGCATAATATTGCATTCGCGTCTTCATAAACGGCGCGCGGGGTAGGTACATCGATTGTCTTCGTTTTTACGGCGCTTTCGTACTTGAATTGTCGTATCTGTGAACGCGCGCGAGGAGGAGTTCTTGACACAAATCTGACGACCCTGAAGGGGTATGTAGGTGATAAACACCCTTAACAACCGCGCAGCACGCTAACTCTCTTTCGGGATCGATATTGTGCTTTTAAACAGGGTCCAGAGTATCGAACCGCGAGAGTTCGCTAACGTTATTGCGAGTTGTTACAGCAACGTCCGTTTTGACAAACAATCGAGTTTTTGTTTCACCTCGAAAACTCTGTTCTCTCTCTCTCTCTCTTTGAGATTCAATCGATTTTGCGATCTGTAAATTTTATTTGTCTCTTTGTGCGCAATGTAAAGTTCGCAAAAACAACAACTGCGCGAAACAACAGTTTTTTATATATTTATAAGTTTTATTTCGTCGGGCAGCAAATTTGTTCGTTTTTCTCCCGAGACGGTTTGAAATTTTTTTTCTCCCCGACGATTTTTGTTATTCAATTACGTCGCCACCGCTTGATACGGGTTAATGCTCGTTTACAAACGCCCGCGCTCAATCTCGCGGCAAATGGCGCGCTCGGCTCTCTCGGACCGTGCGTTTTAGCGGAAAACCTCGATTCCTATAGACAAAAGCGCGAGAGAGTCGCCGCGGCTCTTTGTAACATATATATCGAATGTGAGGAATCGGACCATTTTTTACAAGCACTCTTGGGGAAAAATCGATACACGTACTCCTCGACGAATCGAACGCGACGAATCCACGCCCTCGACTTTTCTTGCGCACAGCCTTCCGAACGTTTTATCGACATTTTCCGCTAAATCCCAATTGCTTCTCAAATTGATAAAACGCTCGCTATTTGCTCGACTATCAAGCGCAAGTTCTTGATGGAAAGAGCTTCGATTGGAAGAAGCTTTCTCTCCGCGTTCTCTCGAAACGCGGTCTATCGAGGCGCTTTGTCGGCGCGAACGCGTTACACGTGTGTGTATCATATCGTTCGTGGGGAGGGGGGAGGATTTTTCTTATTATTCCTTTGGCGTGTGCGCCGTCGCGTAGCTTTCGAAAGATAAAAGGTTTTAAGAGGATGATGTTTTTAAATTATGCAAGGAGACGAGGGAAAAAATGGTGTGAAACGAAAATATATAGATATATAAGCGCAGTAAAACCTGTGAGAGGAAAAGATGTGAGTTTATTTGAAAATAACGACTTAACATTATCTTGTGATGGGTTCGGATTAAAATTGACGTCGAATGTTGACTCGGGACACGATTCTTTATCGGTTCTCCCTCGTGCTTTGATTTCATACGTCGAAGACGCGCGGCTCCTACGATCTTAACGTGATGGAACTCGCATAAAGGGAAAGCGGATTTTCTTCGACAAATCCTGACTTTTCTCGAAAAGATCGTAATTTCTCAAGTGATTTATTTCCACTTGACTCGTTTGGACAGAGAAGTCCATTTCCTGTAGCGCGAAAACTTCGGAACATGATAATTACTCACGCGTTTGCAAACACGTAATTACTTTCGTTGTAAAATATTATAGTAAAGTAAAATTAAAAAGAAAAAAAACATCGAGCTTAATTAGTTTCGCTCCGCGAGAAACGTTTTTTTTTTTTTCACCGTCTTCCTATTTCTCGAAGATTTTATTTAGCGAAAAATCGAGATGCGCGTTGCATCGACTTTTTCTCGCTCCTTCCTCGTTTTATTTCCTAACCGTATATTTAGCTTGTCACATCCGAGACCGGCGCACGCCACTTCGAAATTTCCATTTAAACGAGATGACCGTTGTGTTCGCGCGTAAACACAATCCTGTTCGCGTCTCTTCGGCGATCGATAGTCCGCTCATTCGTGACTGAATGTGCAATCGTGATTGCGTCTTGTTCTCACGTTACGCATAATTACGATCTTAATCAGTGTAATGCAACGGCCGGGATAAAAAAAAATATTTATATACGACGTGTGCGATGCATCGTCTTCAAACGCACGCGATGAAAGTAATTTAGAAAGCAATGCAGAAAAAAAAATAAATAAATAAAACAGCGGGATACTTGAAAGGCTTGATTATAGCGGAAAACTTGCGTTTCCACGATAAAACGTAGGTTTTCAAAAAAAAAAAAGAAAATTCGAAATATTTTCGCGTGTCTGCGCGTGTTTTCTCTATTTCGCATAAAAAAAATAAAGAGATAAACGTGGCGCAAAGCTCGTACAAACAAAAATATACGCTGCATACGCAGTTGTTTTTACGGTGCGTATTTTACGATAATTAAGTTTTCAATTTCGAATGTTGCATAATCGACATTGGCGAATGTTTGTTACATTGTATTTTTTAAGCAAAGATGCGTCTTTTTTGTACATATAATCGGCGCGAACGAGATTATCGTCCGCACGGACTATGAAATTTGCAACAATATCGCACGCATTTTATAGCCGAGCCGTTAAATCCAACCGCACGGAAAGACGGCAAACTGCTTTTTGCCGTTACACGACTCTTCTTATATCATCACAATATTTCGTTATACGGCCGATAAAAGTCGCGTGCGCCTTCATAAATATCCTCGATAAACTCGGACTATAAAAATTAATATTAAATTAAACAGCGCGGGGTGTTAAAAAAAAAACTACTACCACTATAGTCACGCAGCGAGGGCGCGCGAGATGATGTGCACGTGTACGCTCCGAGTTTATAAGATAAGTATAAAAGTTGTGACACATACGCACCGTGTGCAATTTATAGATCGTAACGTTTCATCGTGCGTACACGCCGATCGTTATTTCTGCGAGATTTTGTTAAAAAGTCTGTCGGTTCTCTTTTCGCGCGATCCCAAAAAAATTTAATGTCTCGCATCGAAGAGAGCCCCGAGTAATATATTAAGCGTATTCGGTGTAATTATCTAATGGCAAGACCTAATGTGGTCCCATTTATTGACATATTCAGCATATTAGTGTAATATATGCAAGAGTTAATAGCTTGATTCTCTTCCTCTCTGTCTCTCTTCCTTTTCCTCTCTCTTTTTCTCTCTCTTTCACATACATTCTTTCACTCGCTCATAGATATGTGATATGAGACTTGCGTTTGAGAATCTGAATATTGCCGACTAATTGAACGCTCGTTGCTAACGCGGATAAAATTGTTTTATTTATTTTTTCCATTTTCAAAGACTAAAATAATTAAAAGATATATTAGTTTTATTTTATTTTTTTTTTTTTAATGCTTCCGTGCAACCAGATTTTTCAGTAGAACGATTTCACAAACCAGAAATTTAATTATTTTGTATTTTTTGTGATGATTAAAAGCGTACTCACGATACTTGCTCCGAATTGCTATCATTTTTTTTCTGCAATTTTACGTAATTTAATAGTTTTATGTCAGTTCGATAAATCGCCATTTTAATTTTCCTTGTCACATTCGAGCATACGATAAACGTACCGTTTTCGAGATAATGACATTGTTATTGATTCGTTATGGCGTTATGTCTGCGGACTTTACTTTTTGCTACTACGTTGTGTAATACATTTCACGGTTAATTAAAGGCCATCCTATTTCGCGTAGTGCAATTAGATGACGCGATGATTTTCCTCGCAACGAGCGCGTAACTCTGTCCCTCGTTCTTCCAATCGCATTGATTCTTCAATTTGCACCAATAAAATATAAATCGGCTGTCGTCAGTTTAGAAGTTATTAAATTTTCACAACAGTTACATATTATACACGCATCGCGATTGCAAAGAATTTTATCTAGTGGCACACTATCGATGACATAACTAATTGTAAGAGCTAAAATATATAAAAGTACTATATATTGCAGTATCTCATATTTTAACATTTCGTGTACATATGTATAACTTATAAAACTTATGTGCACATATATATGTGTATTTATATGTGCGCATATATATGTGGTATATTTACATATGTAATCTATATTTATCGTTACATAAAAAAAACATTTATGTGCATTCTACGTATTCTAACAGTCTTCGTAACAGTTATACGTATGTTTAACAACATACATGTACAAAGTGGTGATAAAGTATTCTAAAATATTTAACAGGTGACTTCTCACACTAATTCAAGACGAAAACTTCGTATGATCGTATATCCGAAACGGCTCAGTTTTGTCGTAAACAAAGGGTACTTGTTTATGACAGTCTCGCTCTAGGTTGAGTAGAAAAATAATACATTTGTCGAAAGATAAACCTTTATACCCTTCAAACCATAAACGTACGAACACATAGACTGCGCGTTTAGCTGAAAACATGTCCTTACGGTAGAGAGAGACAACACACTCTGAACTGTAACTCTCTCTCTCTCTCTCTTTCTCTCTCTGTCTTTTCATTCCCACTACTTTTGTATCCCCACTTTTCCACTACTATTCTATCAATCAGCGAAGACTTTCTTTTTCCCCCACTACTTCACTAGACTAAGATGAAGTTACAGTTCAACACCAGATGTCTTTCTCTACGTTGAAGACATTTTCTTAACACGGCAAAGGTAGGGAACGCGCAGTCTATGTATTCAACGTCTATGCTTCAAACATACACAAAGTTTCGTCAACAACCCGAGTGGTTTTCGAAATTTAACAAAAATAAAAAATATTTTTCCTTCAACTTCGACACTCTTTTAAATCTTTGAAATTAAACTGATTTTGACATACGATCATATAAAGTTATCGCCTTGAATTAGTGCGAAGAATCCATCCTTTTAAAATCTTTTAGAATATTTAACTGCCACCCTGTATATATATATATATATATATATATATATATACACACACATACATATAGAATGCATACATAACTGCTCTTTTAGATAACAAGTTTTTCTAACTCTACATATTCTCTAATGATATACAATTCCGTCTTTTAAAAGCGCCGGATAATCGAGAGATTGCTGTGTTATTCTTTTGTCCAACTGATAATCTTTTTATTCTTTTGACAATATAACGGTCGACATCGAGACATCGATGTTTTTATTCATTCGAAGTAATGCGGTCACAAATGAAATTGTATATTGTTCCGTCTGTCACGTTCGTATTCTCTATTGTGTGTGTCCGCCGTTATAAAACGGAGGAATGAAGGATTTGTCTCTCGGTATCCCTCGCATCGTGCAAATTAAAGCTTGATCTTTTACAATTACGCTACAGCAATCTTCTTTTGTTGCACGAAGAAAGTTGTGCATTGACAAACGCGAAAAGGTTTACACGATTTTGCTCCTTATGTAATATCGTTGCAAGATTTTTATTGCGTTTTTTTATCGCGTTCAATATTTTTATGCGACGTTCCCGAAAAAATTGTCTCGTGCTAAAGGTGACGAAGTTCCATTTGTGTTGTTTGCGCCATGTAAAACAGTTGTAAAATATATATGCAATATACATATACATGACGTATACATAATATATATATGACATACACTTAGATAATCGATTACTTGAAAGACTTCATAGATATACAATAAGACACTTCTCTTCTCATATTTTATTTTTAACTAAACTGAATTCAATTTCTTAACAAAATTTGCTTTTTACATTTTAACGAGAAGGGGTTGGCTGCAAAAATATTTAGAATAAAAAAGAAATTGCGCCGAACGTACGTATGTTTTCGTACGTTCGATCGGACTTTCGTTTAAGATAATATTTACTCCGGTTTGCTTGAGAACTTCATAGGTAAAAGAAAACATAAGGGATCTTGTCGGTATGTAGAAGTTTGTATCGTCGTTAGATCGAACCAGAGGTAAGAGTGCGTATATATGTACGTACACATATACATGTACATTTACATATATATAATTATATATACGTATAATATAATATAATATTATATTATATATATATCATACATACATATATATATGTGTATATATATATATATATATACACACACACACACACACACACACACGTGACAAGCAATTTTGTTCGTCCGGGATACGAGCGCAGAGTTTGAAACATGATGCGCAGCTATATAACGGGTATAAGCAACAGACGCCGGCATGGCAAGAGTCAGTTCGCGTTCAGCACGCGACCGACAAGGTTCGGTTGTTCTCTTCGCGAAGTAAGAGTTTAGTGTATCGACGTTTATAGTCTCGACCTTGGGACCTTGAATAGTCATCGGAACTACGATGCGGTTCTCGTGCGTGCGAAAGGGGTGTCTCGTTTAATTCGCTATTAGCCGGAATGTGGAGCTGCCGAGTCGCGCGTGCAAACGTCAGCGTTTGCTCGCACGTGACGTGAGCAGTGCTCCGATACTGACGCTCCGTTACGGTCCAATCGCTTTAATGATTTAACAGCAAGCGATTGGTGTTTGTGTGTTTGCATGTGTGTGCAAGGGTTCCCTCACGAGATCTCGCATCGTAAGTGCGGAATGACTAATGCGAGTCATTGATGCGCCTCGATTGGGCGCGATTTCGAAATGGATCGTGTCGCGAGTGCGTGCATCGAAGTTGCATCGAATAAAAAAAAAAAAAAAGCATTTAAGAATATGATAGAAAATATTGCGCGAATATCGAAAGAGAAAGTATATAACAAAGAAAAGACACATGTAAAGGGGAAAGATTTTCCAAGGAAAGTCGTAATATATTGCGGTATCACAAATGAAAAAGCAATAAAGCAGAAAATTCCATTCGCGTGCTTGAAAAGCGATGGCTGAAAAGAGCGTATTGACAGGATAGTAAAAAATATCGTTTGTGCTTGCGTACCTTTATACATTGCGTGAAAGAAAAATGTTTTTTTTTTTTTTTTCATTATTAAAAGCGTGACGCGTCCTCGGAACGCTTTTCTATCGGCGCGTCCCTCCATTAGTTTTCCACATCTACTCGAAAACATTCGTCATAATCGAATTCCCATCTATATCTATATCGCGAACACGTATATCAGCGACCAGATAATCGACCATGTGATTGCGTACGCTTCCAGTTGCAAAATACTTGGAATGATTCCTATGACGAGAGCTTTGTTTTACGATTATTGCGTTTATGCAGCGGATAAACATACGGGGCTAAAAATACGAAAATTTCGCGCATTAAACGCGCAGCGAAATGAAAGATAGGCGCCGCTGCGTGCACGAACAGAGAACTTGGATTAATGTTTGTTTAATAAAAAAAAAAAAAAAAAAAATGATTTTGATAAATCGATTTTTCACGCTGGGAAACTATTGATTGATATCCGTTTATTAAGTGATACATCCGCGCTCTAGATTTGGCTGTAACGTTGAATTTGGAACTTTATTAAATTTGTCACGTTGTACGATACCGGTAATAAATTTATCTGCAGGATACGTGTAATTGAGCTCGATAAATAAGTTAAAGCAGTGTCCCGATATACGGACACACCCCTCTCCTCTTCTTTTCCAAACAATATTATGGAAAATTGTAACGAGTGTTCGCGCTGTGTGAAGAATGCTGATTTTGCATGGCGTTCATCGGATTAGAGTTACAAGGAAGTTTTAATCCCATCTCTTCTTTTATTTAAAACTCGTCGTTAATCGTCTTTGAAATTCATTGTCAGTTACGTGTATTCTATATATATATATATTTTTTTTTTTCGATGAAACTGCAAATTGTCTTATCCTCAATTTCCTCCGAAAATCCGACGTAAAACAAAAAATCGGATATATATTTTCGGCAAAAGTTCAACTTCGAAAAAAAACGTATCTACACGAGAGAGTTACATAAAGTTCAAAAACACACCGAGTGATTCATCGATATATTCTTTTCGCGTTTCTAATTTTAATACGGCAACGCGCTTTATATCTCGTCCGCGTCCATTTATCCGTCAAAAAGTGGGAGCGATTAGTTTTCTCGAGACGCTTCTTCGTAACGCTACACTCCAAATTTACTTCGGACAGGGTGTGTCTTCTTGCACAATGCGCCGAGGATTTCTCCGGCAAGTTATTTGCGTGCTTTTTTTTCTCGTATTTTTCTTTACTTACGTCGATGCGCGACATTGTATCGGGAGCGTCTCCGGTGTTATCGCGTCGAGAGCGCAAACTTTTGTATTACACTAATTAACGTGGCGCGTTAATGGATACGAGAATCCTCGTTCATTGTTCAGCTAATGTATATTTAAGACGGTATCGTCTTTGTGCAGCGAGTTTAGACGCAGCTTTGAAAAAGACGCGCGGATAGTGCGTATTTTATTTCCGATATCTCGAATTCAAAAGTTCGCGAATTCGATAAAAACGCGCGACGCGAAGAGCTTTCATTATCTTTTTAAAATATGATAATATAATATTATTATCTGTGAAAGTGTTACTAAGAAAAACGTGAAACTTCAGTTTTTTTTTTTTTTTTCGATTTGAACTGAAATTGCACGAAGACGTTTTATGTTACGACGAGTATCTTGCGCGCAAAACGATCTTAGCATAAAATGGCTGTATAAAATCATGTTCTCGACTTTGAAACATGAACACCGTGACGCTAAGGTGATGATAGATCCATTACTGAGACGGAAGCAGAAAAGTGCTCGACATCATTCGCATGAAGTTGACGCGTTTCTCTTTCCTTTTCTTCCTTTTTTTTTTTTTTTTTTTTTTTTTTTTAAAGTGAATCAGGATGTCCAATTAATGTGGACTTTCGTTATTCATATTGGCTACATAAAATGTTAAGAGAAAATATAAAAAATTAAAACTGAAAGTAATGAATGGAAAGTAATTGAAGTGTCTTGTGTATGTATTCATTCCGAAACTAATACGCAAGCAAATATCTTATGTATTTTATATTGCGTACGATAAAGATAGCTGCAAGATGTGAATTTGCGAATCTTTTCACGCAAAATAACAGAATAATTGCGTTTCTGTTTTCCGAAAACAACTTGCATTTATAATTCGCCATAGCCTTTTCCAGACTATTAACGGGAAATCGAGCTCATCAGTGAGAGGGGATCCAGTTATAAGTTGTTCCAGCGAATTAATCGCTCGGCAAGATGCGAATTCAGAAAGAGAGAGAGAGAGAGAGGGGGGGAGGAAAGGGCCGTAACAAACTGTCGTCTACTTCAAAGATAACGTCGCGCGTTCTCGTTTACGAGAACTTTGCAGATTCCATTAAGACCTGGATGCGTCGCGCTCGATGTTCCCGCTTCATGAATGATGCATTTCCATCTTGACATTGCGTCCGTTTTTCGCTCTGTTTACCCGACGCGGGAATATCGCGGCAATAACGGTCACCGTTTGCTCTCTCGATTTCTCCGCGCGCTCCGGGCAAAGAGTGGGAATCAATTTTTCGAATGGCCGCCGGTGTTTCGCCGACTTTCGTCTGAGAGATCGTTGTAGACGTTTTAATTTTGACAAGATGATATAACGCGCCCAGAAGCGCTTCGTGACGACATCCAATAGTTTGTATCTCTATAATGCTTTTTATAGCTCTGTGAAGATTCCATAAAACTATATTAGCTCTCTCTCTCTCTCTCTCTCTCTTTTCCCTTTCTCTCGCAAGTTTCGCGAGCGAGAAATACCGATATGTTCGCGTAGATACGATTTTTTATTTACTGAACGGATTTTTTATTTACCGAACAGATTTTTTATTTACTGAAAACGTAAGTGGAGAGAACGAATTCCGAATGGAATAATTATGCGTGCAATAAGCGAATAGCGCCCAGCAATTTTGTGAGACTCGAGTGAAACACCAAATCGTCGAGAATTATGCGAACGGTTATCTACAGCACACAATACTCGTTCGTAAAATTGACGACGAGTATCACGTTTTAGCTTTCTGCGCGAAATGGTTGTAATATGGACTGTAATGGGTTGTAATATGGACCGTTGTATTCTCTCCTACTGAACAGTAATATTCTACAAACAGCATCGTAAAGACTGACCATTTGATGAAAAATATTTGTTTATTTCATGTCTGTTTCATTTTAAAACATCATCTAAATATTTATATTGAATATCTAACGTTTTCTCTCATATAATCGCATTCAATAACATTCTTATGAAAACTCTGAATTATTACGCAACAGAGTTAAAAAAAAAAAAAAACAAAAAACAAACCAATTCTTAGAGAATATATTTTTTTTGTTCATATATATACTTCGATCACTTGAATTTACAATAACAATTTGCGAAAGTTCTAAAAGAAAGGAGACGGAATTGCCACGATCTTGTAAACATTGTGTAGAGAACGAGTTGATTTATCGAACAATCAATACTGTCATTTGCCCGCCGCTATCCTTCTGCTATCCGCGACAGTCAGCTGGAACAGATAAACAGTTTCAGCGACGATAGAGTTTGAAAGAAAAAAAAAAAAAAAAACTCGTTTGCGTTACGCAACTTCGATGTTGAACGCACTCGAACGCGAATCGTTTCGAAGATAAAAAACGGTCGCACAGAAGAGAAGTTCTCTCTACTAGAGGAAGCTTATAAATATCAGCAGTAGAGAGGAAGATTGCGAACAGAACGACGACGACGACGACGACGCGGTCGGACGTTACGTTTTCACGATGAACGAGTACGCGCTCGTTTTATCCCACGAAGTGGCGCCCAGACTGGCACGAAGGGACTCGGGAACCATGAGGGTGACGCTTCCGCTGACCTCCTTCAGACGACACAGCGGATGCGTTTCCACGCTTTCACGAGCGAAACCGCATCCGAAATTGGTGTACGTCGCAGTTCCGTAAGTTTTCGCGATCATTCGCGGCGCAAATTGCTAGGAAAAAAAAAATGTTAGCCGCGTTATTTACGAACGAAGTCGTAAAAATAGATAACTCCGTTCGGCGAGCGAGACACGCGGTGCGAATGTCCGAGCAAAATTTTTATTTTTGACGGTGAAACGGCGCGCGGTACCGAAACAAATCGTCGGAGAATATTTAAATCCCAACATTGTTTTTTGTCAAGAGGGGGTTTGGCAAGAAAAGATGCATTAGGAAATGAGTGCGGAATAATTGACGTCGGCACGGCTCTGATAATCCGGCAATCACGGTTATACACGGATATACCATAAAGCAAGCATTACCTTAATGCAATTACCTTAATGCATGCGCACGCGATAGTGCGCGAACGTTGTGTGTGGTATCTGCCGGATCTTATAAAACGAGCTTTTATGGAAACACATGTAATATTAACGATTTTATTTATAATGTGTGTGTACACGAGCGACCCTTGAATCACGTCGCTTTAATCGCCGTGAAGTCAAATGCGAGAGATTTCACCGCGTCCAAGCTGTACTGCATTTTTTAGTCTTGTCATGCCTTTGCTTACACATATAGGTACGGCGTATTCCACGTAAAAGAGTACATTAATTCGTTTTCTGATATTATCGGCCACCGAAATCCGCGCCATCGCTCCGCGATCGCGGAAATTCCATCATTTATCCGCACGCTTCTCCGCCGTGAAACGCGCGGCAGGAAATGAAATCGCGTCCCGAAATCGATAGCCAACCGCGTCAGCAATCACGGACGACGCGGATGATCCGAAGACGAAGCGCGCGCGCGTGTGTGCGCCACACAATTGCCGGATCACGCGTATGCGAGAGTGCATTCGTCGCGTAGTAAATGTACGTTTCCGACACAATTGGCGCACGTACGTACGTATACATACGTGCTGCATATTGTATATATGTATGTATGTACATGTACAAACACATAGGCGAGCGAAACGGCAGTAAAGTGACCGACGCAAATTAGGTGTTTCGGTAAGCAATCGATGGTTAAACACTCGCTCGGTTAAATTGCATGCTCGGTTGTGTGATTAATCGTCGGTATAAGCAGGATCAATTAATGCGCATGACGTTCGTCGAAATGTAATGAGATCGGCGGTACGGACGCTGGTAAACGATAGTCACTTGCGGAACTGTCAATCAGCCGAACTGTTGAATCGCGCGGAGTTCCTTCTCCGCGCGTTAATCTCCTCGCGTATCTGCAAATGCGCCATCAACGAGCGATCGAATTAATTTTGCTTGCATCGATCGTCCATCTGGACGGGCATAAGTAATCGCAAAGTATATACCCGGCGTATTATTGCACGTAAGACTCGATGCGCGGTCGATGATTATGCGATCACTGTCTTTTCTTTTTTTTTTTTTGTTTTGCGATAAAAGTTAAAAATACCGTATTCTCTGTACTCAGATTGAATATATAAATAACAAACGCGTCGTCGTTCACTTGGAGATTAATGATAGCCGAGTGAGTCGGCCGATCGGTTCGTGCGTGTGACACCCATCAAAATCGCGCGCGAATTCGTCAGTCGATGGACGCGCACAATGCGAGCGCAGCTTTTCGTGTCACGTGTCGGTTAAAATAGACGAGTTTGTCGAGATAAATAATTTTTCTAGCGACATTTTTTCTCTCTCTCTCTCTCTCTCTTTTCACTAGAGAGCCGAACGAAAATCAATCGTACAATTGTTGCGAATTAAAAGCTAGCAAATTGTTCGGATTAAAGGCTGCCTTGTCGCGCCGCGTAAAACGGGGCCGCGCGCCCGTACACGATCGTTGAAATTTAATGACTGTAAATTTTAATGACCGTAGATATTTTTACATGGCTTAATTCGAATTCGCTGGGGCGCGTGTCGCAGATTTGTTCGGGCGAAACAGGCGCGGTTTATGAAGTTCCGGAAATGTCTATTTTATTGAGATACGCGTGTATCTTAACTGCGACAAATATTAGCTGTCTAGGCTTGGTCTCCCTATCATGTTCAAACAAACGGAGGCCTTGCCCGTTGCGTTTCTCGCAAGCGAGAAACGTTATCTATGCGCGCTTCACGCAAATTGACCTGTGTATTTCCACTCAAGTGAAACAAGTTTCAAACGGAGATTTATTCGGCAAGTCAATGTGCTAGATGTTGGTGCGAAATGTATTGTGTTTTATTCATTTAAACTTGTAAATTGTGATACGCACAATAATTCGAACTGAATTTAATTAGAAAAAAAATTCATCTAGGATGCTTGGTTTGCATCACATATGGATGAAATGTTTAATTTATTCTCCCGTGGAAATTAAAAAATCCATTGCGAAAAAAACACCCTGGCCAGAAATCGTAATGCAATTCCAAATTCGGTCGCCAAAGCGAATAGATGAATTTCTCGCAATATTCGAACATGACTTATAATTCAAGAACCTAACGCATTTTTCAACCCGCGTGAATTGCAACAAACGGAATAAGTTTTTTTTTATCAATCGCAATCAGAGCGCTGTGTCGCAATCGGCGACCGCTATCAATGACAACGTCGGATTATTAATCACACCGAATGACAAGGTTACGAGATTAATCATAGTTTACATAATTCGACATAATGATTGTCATTACCGTGGACGTACCTGGCGGCACTCGCACAATATTCCTCGCCGATGTAAACAATGAAAATTTAATTAAGTGGCGGACGCATTACTGCAGGCGTACAACCGTGACCGCGGATAACTGCTCGCTTCCGACTTTGTAGACTCTTTGAAAACATGCAATCTCATTATATATTTGTACAGCGAATCTACAAGCACTGTCTGTACAGCGTGTCCCAAAGCTATTCTCTTTTCACTCGGCTGCCTCGCTTCGCGAGTTTGTTTAACTTTTTCTTAATGAAAACTTAATGAATGTCCCTAAATATCTAACGAAAATGATTAAATGGATTTCTGTTCAAATAAAGCGGTTTGAAGCAAAAGTAGCGAGCAGGAATAAGATTTGTCTATGCAAACATTATAATATCGCATATCGATATATATCGCATATCGATATATATCGCATATCGATATATATCGCATATATCGATATATCGATCTTCTTTTTGTCGATATAAAATGCTCGCAATAAATGAAAAAAAAAAAGCAAAACACTAAAATGCCACATTTTGTCGTATCGATCGCATATGCCCTTGCAAAACAGATAAAAAGTTCGGGTATAATGAGTTCCTCTAAGTGACGAAATCTCTGCTCTAGTTACCCATCAGGATTCTCTCGTGAGCCTTAATTAGATATATTTATGACGCAACGTGAGCCAAAAAGGATATACAATTCGGTCTCTCTTGGCACCGTAAGAAGACGCTGGCACATCGTTAGTTTAATGAGGAAAATTCTACCGTGCATTTTATCCTTCTGTCTAATAAGAATGGCGTGTGTCTATAATTTTTCTTCCGCTTGCAACACGTTGATCATCCACCAAATGTACACGTTGTACCTGTGTAGCTTGGTATCTTTTTGAGCATTTAAAACATTGTTGGTCTTTGTACGTAACGTATTTTTTAAAAATATCTACGGTACAAAATACGACATACACGGAAAAAAAGATTTGCTAGAAAGCAGAAAGTTTAATTATCACATAACCGGCACAAGAAAGAAATTTGCAGAGGTTATCGAATTTTTTGTTTTGTTGATGAAACAAAACCTTTAGTAGACTCAAAAGCAAATTTTTCTTGTTGGCTATATATACTAGCAAAAATTGTTTCCCGTGTATGTTTTACGCTGTCTTGTTGCGAAACGGATTGTGTGCGTATGTCATTTATTTTTGTAAAAGCATCATTCCACTTGCGCTTCTCAACCTCCAGTGTCTATTTCGGTTCGTCCAATCCGCGTCTCCGCGTGGTTAAAGAACAGTTGTTTTCATTGAATTAATTCAACACAAGTTGTTAGAAGATCTTCGCAATTTTCACCTGTTGCGAAGTAAAAATGCTTGGCTCGCGAGTATATAAGTCACGGGTCGCAATTTGTTGTGAAGTATAGTCTAAGAAATTGAGAAACTTCGCGAAAGAAAGATAATAATACTTTGCTGAAACAATAAACATTAAACCCGACCAATATAGCCGCTAAGTCTCAGGTTTCCACGCTTCTTCGATGATACCGAAAATGTCACTTTCGAAAGAAACTAATCAACTTTGTTCATTGTTTTATACACGATCGAGAGCGTGATACATTAACAGACTCGCGAAAATTTATCAACACAAGTTGGGCGCGTTCGAAGAACGCCATCAATATATTTCAATGTGCTCCATTTATCACGTTCGAGATATTGATGTGTGTGATATTTCCATTGGGTCATTATGTATGAAACTTGAAAAATATATTATATGTACAATATCTGCCCAATATATTTTCTATACGCGATTATGAAGCATAAACAATACTTTCGTGTTTTACGCGATCCAGTTCGCTATACAATTTACCTTCTTCATCGTATATGGAAACAGTCTTGATAAAAAAAAAAAAAAGGATTATTCGCGAAACTATTTGCAGAATGTATTTCTCTCTTTTGCACGTTATAATTGAAAATAATCAATACAAAGATCGCGCGAATTGTTACCTCTCGCGTAGCGCGTAGAGAGATAATTTCTCGTTACACTGTAATGACGCAACAAAAAAAACCTCGTTGTGCGCGTTTTTTTCACTGAGGTGAGAAATTCGCAACCCGCTTCTAACAAGAATTTACGTTTCTCATTACAGTTTCGACGTGGAAAATGGCGCCTCGACGTTGGACGGCGGCGCCGGCGGTGGAGGCGGTGCCTCGCCGAGCGCGGGGCTCGTTCTTCAGACGCTGCCCCAGCGAAGGGAGAGCTTCCTGTATCGGAGTGACAGCGACTTCGAGATGTCGCCGAAGTCGATGTCTCGAAACAGCTCTATTGCCAGCGAGAGGTGAGCAGCGCGCCATTCTTCAAATTTCCTTCTTTCTCCTTCTCCCGCAACGCGCGCGTTGTAAATCGATTATCGGAGCTTACGTGAATAACGCAGATAACGAGTATCGGCGGTAAGGTTGCTCCGACGCGCGTAGCTCATGCAAAAAATTCGTAATATCCTTTTCTTTAACAGAAAAAAACGCGACAAAAGAAAATCTATAAGTTTCACGGTAAAGTTTTCTCGCGAAGATCAAAAGTCATGCAATTTATGAACTTGACGCGTCTAAGTTGTTCTTTTTTTTTTCTTTATAAAATACGAGACGATTTTGAGGGCATTTATCATGTCGCATTTCGGCGTGCTTATAAACGAACGCATTAATAACAAAAGGTGTGTTTCATTATCTTCATTTCTTTCTCGTCCATCATTAATCTTTATATAATTTTATAAAATGTTTACTAGCAGTATATTTATAAGAGAAATGTGCTACTTTGGGATTATTGATAATTCTTGGTAAAAATCTTATAAATTTTACAATTTAACAACTGAATACATCTTGTGAAAAAATTATAAGCATTGGAGCAACTTTTATTGAGAATGTTAAAAAAAAATAACATAATTTTTATACGAACATTTTATTCTGATATCTTTGTTTATTTAAATTCAATAGCAATTTGCCTAGATAATATTCGCTTCAATTTTTAAATGATATTGTGACACAAACACATTTTTTACGAAATTTATATGCATGTGCACAATATGGCACTTTTTCTCAAGTTTTACAAATTTAATTGCGTGCCTGAAAATTACACCGCGCGATTCTGGCTGTAATGGCTGTAAATGAATATCACTTACGTACGCTCCAATATTGATTACGTTTGAATCTGAAAAGAAGATAAACAATTAATAAACCTGCAGGTGATCATTTATTGGTACTAGTCTGTAATATCATTAGTGAACATTTGAGTGGCGCCACGAAGAGAGCGCGTATCGGTAATGCAGGTTTCTCTTTCGAAGTTTTCACTTACTGATGGTTTTCCACGAAACGGTTTGGATGAGGAACAAATTCTAAAGTCGGTAAAATGGGTAACGTACAATAAAAAAAAGTGAAGAGTTCGTTAGAGGCGCTCGCATCGCCACAAACGCAAACTTATCACAACAAAATATTATGTCTTTATAAATAAATTTTATCTTGAACAATATTATTTTTTTGATTATATCAATATTAATTTTTTAAATTTACATTGATATAATATATATATACGTAACTTATAAAATTATATATAAATTGTAACTATATTTACATTTCCAGTTCTGTTTTTTAAATTGTATATTATTTGCAACTCAGTTATAAAAGTAATTTTAGATAAATTGCTAAGAATCTTGTGATCTCTTCGTTGCGACACGCAATTGATGCGTGTGAAAATTGCGCGCGTATCGCTATTCACATTTGATTTTATACCTAACTGTACGCAACCAGTTGGTGGTCTTCATGCTTTTGTGTACTGTACAAGTATCGTGGCCGTTTGGTGGCTCTTATTGATTCTTCTCATATCATAAGTTTATGTGCATACAGTATTCGTTTGTTCGCGAAGAGATGGTGGTTCCGATGGCTCGTCATCTCACAAGTATTAAAATCTTCTAAAGATAGACGATATTACTTTGAAGGAGACGATATCTCTTTGATGAACGTGCGATAATATTATAATTATTTCATATAATTTTATATGTATTTATTTTTTTTTGGTTTTTATGTTTAATTTGACACATTATGCGATGGGCGCAATCACAGACAAGTCGGAAGCATCATCTACTTATTATCGTTTATTTAAATGTTTTTTTGTTTTTTTTTTTGTATCATTGCTAGAAGGTTTTGGGGTGTGGTGATATGATGTATGTGATCCTTGGGTTGCAGGTTCAAAGAGACAGAGCTTCCTGTCGAGCGAGCGTATGTACTCTCGATCCTTTTATCTACCTCATTTCGGTTTGGTTTTAACACCTGGACTCTACACTCTAACAAAAATCATTTAACCCCTTCGGGACAATTAATCACTATAAAACGATAATACTTCATTAATATCCATATGAATGATCTTTTTCTCTTTACTTCTTTTTTCTCTTTCTCTTTCTTTCTCTGTTCGTCTGTTTTGAATAATTTTACACGCATGTTACGTTTTATTTGTGTGGAGTCCTTAATCCTCCGCTATACATATATATATATATATATATATATATATATATATATATATATATAAGAACAAATTTTGTTTTACAATATAATATATTCTTTTACAAAACTATTTTCTACTTGTTGCTAAATTTAACTTAAGATAATTTCTCGTGTGGTCACTTCGAAGCGTGATATTGCGTCACATTGTCATTAAAAACTTGCGCGTTTAATATATGCGGTAATTATCTGCAAAAAAAGCAGAATAAAAGACGCGCAGTTTTACATATTTTAAACGCGAAACCTTATTGCACGAGAAAATAAGATCGTTCTTTTCGCAAATTGAATTGCTATATTACATTCTTTCCGTCTTTTTTTTTTTTTTCATTTCGAAGATAATGAATTTCCGATTAGTTGATTTGTATAATTATACAGAGTTTACGGTTTAATAACGGAAATGAAAGAGAGAAACGCCGGTTATATAATTCACGCATTACGACATTTTTGTCGGGATACAATTTTTTTTTTTACTGCTTTCAATTCGTATTATCTCTTCTCTTTGCATTTCTTTGATTAGTATTATTAGTATTATTAGTTTTTTTTCTCATTATCAAATGGTTAACGGGAACCGAACGAACTCCGTCACAAGACCGTATCGCTTACATACACTCAGGGAAAATACACACAGCTTTAGCTATAAGATCACGCAAATCTCGCGCTTACGCAACAGCGATATCGCTTATAACATACTTTGTAATATAGTCACACTGTTGACTTAGAGCGTAGATTTAGATGGCTATAAGATGGGCAAACTCCATATTGAATCTTGCATAGTATTTTTAGACCGCAGAGGCATTATCAAGATTATTTGCCGCGTAATAATGTCTTATATTGCTTGCGTCGTCGCTGGCGTCTTTTCGTTATTTAGAAATTTGAAGTTTCAAACGCCATCGTAGCTGGAAAATGATTTTTTTTTTTTTTTTTTTTTTTTTTCAGTAACATTGATGAGCGACCAATTACGAACGGTAATATTTAAATGGTTTTTGCGAATTAGGCTTTAATAAATTACTAATCGCATGCTGAATATAGTTGAACGTTGTCGAATAAAAAAACGAATTCTTATTTTCAGGATATTTACCGATCAGTACAGGTAAGTTGCATCATCACATAATTTGAGTGTATATATATTTGCCCGCGACGTGTCGTTACAAACCGAATGAATGTGGTTCAGACGAATGTGGCTCTCGTGTATACATCGTCGATTAACATAAAATTTTATCGCAACTTTTAATAAATTATTATTATTTTACTTAAGAGTGAAAAATAATAATTTGAGAAACCATGCAATTGCGTAACAAGCTTCTCCCACGTAGTTGCAACAATAAAATTTGCAAAAAGATTGATCTGACAAATCATTAATCATGTTACTTGATACTGAGACATTTTTTTTTTCTACGAGGCAAAATATACAGAAGTATTTTCTTCATTATCGCACATACGTTTCACTTTGTACACACTGTTTATTGCTCCGTTGAACGTAGGTCGTCAGATTTGTGCATGCGGGTTTCAGTTTACGATATAGAATGAGAAGTGCAACCTGAGTGCACACGAGTGGAACTGCGAACTATGCAAATATTTTTATCTAAAGTGGCATTAACGCACGGATTGACATAGTGTAGGACGCTTTTCACTTGCATCTGCTGTGACGCATAACGCCTACCGTCTTCCAGAAACTCGTTTTTTTTTTTTTTTTTTTTTTTTGCGATAATGGAACGGTTGATTAAAATGTGGAAAACACGAATAAAGAGAGAAATTTCTCTTGCTACTTTATTATCGCAATTTCCATCGTATACGCACTTACAATACGTATACAAATGTGCGTGCCTTAATTAACTAGTGCGAATAATTGCATTTTGATATTCTTATTTTCGTTTCTCCTCTCTCTCTCTCCCCTCTCTTTTTCTCTTTCTATTCAAGTCAATTATTATTAATATTATAGGCTTGATAACTTGCTGACAAGTTTACTCGACTGAAAATTCCCCCTCGGTGTTAATTATCGATTTAGTTATTTAAGCTCTTGGATTGTTGCGAATGGAAGGTTGACCGGCGCTATACTCGGTCCGCGGATATTGTGTCTGACAGGCTTGAAATTAGATTTTCCGATGAGCGCGGCGATTATTTCCGGCGTCACGGAGTTGATCATCGTTGACGACGCTTCGCAGACACATGCCTGTACACGAGAATTGTACGGTATGTGTACAAACTGCAATTACCAATCTCTCCGTTTACGGTGGTGTGTACGGGAACACGGTTGCGAACGCTTGTTTTCGATGTACGAAAATACACTCGACATTGTGCGCACACACAAGGATTGTTCCTCTCGCTTTAGCGATAAACTGGGTCCTCATGCAAAACGATCACACGGTGTTTCCAGAATTTCCGTCATTCACACAAGTTTCCGCGCGCACGGAAACACACACGGGAGTGGTCCGGTAAATTCAGCGCGGCGGTTCCATTTAATTATGAGACATAAATCGCGCTCCGGAAGGCTGGCAGCAGAACGCGAGAGCGATCTATCAAAGTCACGTGTTTTCAAATCGTGTATCTGGAGGACATCCAACTCAAACTTCTCAAATTGAATGAAAATAGCTGAATGGCTCATCTAAAGCAATGAAATTAACTTGCGGACTACGTGAGCGATAATTTCGAGTCTCCGACGAACATTTAGCGAAGATCTTGTATGATACAATGTATGTACAATGCGGATATAGGTTTATATTTTATTTTGCGGCCTCCGGCCGCGTTTCGAGAAAAGCGGCAAGAAAATTGCGCGTGAGAAAATTCATCTTTGCTAAAAACGTACAATTGGCTATATTTGTTGTTTCGTGTGTGCGCGCGTGTGTTGCTGCTCCCCAAGTTGATCTATCCATCTATATAAACTAGACAGACTGAATGCGTTTAATTATTGCGTTCGTTAGTCTTCTACGCTGTTTCGCACGCGACGTCGTCGCTGAATTCATCGGAATTGTTTATTTGTTTCGCGAACACAATTCCGCAGTCTGCGCGCGCGGTTCTCCAATTCATCATTTCTACTCCAATTCTTCCGCGGCAGAATTTTTCTCAAGATTTGCGATCCAAGGCTATCTCGAGGTTTATCTGTAGATACAACAAACACTTGCGAGAAGAAGAAAAAAATCATTCTAAGCTATTTACTGTGTGTTTATCAAACGTTATTTTTACGTAGCACGTTATTTATATGTGTCATCATGCAATTGCGATTGTGATTTTTGCACAGATGGACTATTGTTTTCGCGAGATTTTATAATCCCAACGATTCCGAGCCTTGAAAAAATGCATATTTATGTGGAAATATAAGCGCGCACATGTAATACGTCAATCGCAAATTTCATCCGGAAGATTAATATATCGAGACTGACGTAATGTCAGAAAGTTAGCTTTTTGATACGCGAAACCTAGATGGATCGCCTACTATTTTTGCGAGCATTTTACGTAACGAGACAGAAATTCTTAAAGAGAAAAAAAAGAAAGAGAGAATATAGAAAATACAGAAACTTAAAAAACAAAAATGTAAAAGAGCGTCATTAGCATATGTAAATCGTTTAACGCATTGAATTATACACTCTAAGGCTTATTCACAAGTTGCGGAATATACGAAAAAAAAAAAAAAAAAGCTGAATGTATTTTCTATATATCGCGTGGAAATTTATATTTTGCACGCTAAACGTAAACACAATTTGATTGATAAAAATAGAAAACTCGACGCTCGAGCGCGTTGAGACTTGAAATACATTGTATCTCTCTATGTTCTAATGTTTTAGATAACTCTCAGCGTGTTTACACGATGTTGCGCGTGATAAATTTATTTTCTTTATCGCGCTCGAAAGATCGAGTGTGTTTAGGCGAATCACACGGAGCTCTTGAGGTGTTCATTAATAATCGCGCCTCTTAACGACGACGATGCTCGAACAACATCGGCAAACCTTTTCTTTTTTTTTACATGACAGAAAAACGCAACGTCCTCGCCTTACGGTGACTTGCATCGGTCGATTGCATACTGCGCTTTGCGAATCTTCTGCATACGTAGCGCGTTGTTGCGTAAAACGCAAGAAACACGATATTCGCGAAACAAAAAAAGAACTAACGCATTTTATTGTTACTCAAAGTCTTTGCCGTTGCGAATTTTCGCTCGTCAATCTAACGACGTAGTAACACGACGTGGATTATGTTGCGAAGCAACAAAAAGAGAGACTTTGAGAGTATGTAATTGACAAACTAACATCAAAAACTATCGTCATTACCGTAATACATTTAATTAGCGTAAATGTGTCGAAATTTTAGACACATTTTACGGTAATGACTTCGATATGCAGCACGCGCGCATTGATATATTAAAATAAAGCAAATTTTGCGTCGAAGTTTTATATCAAGTTTTTTATTTTGTTGTCTCAATTTGTACAAACTTCAAGTAGGTGGGTTTGAAATTCAAACAAAGTGAAACACTTTATGTGAGACGCCTACGATATGTTGTTTGTGACATAATTTACGCACCGCTCGTTACAATTCATTCAACATCCGGCGAATATTTCGCTCTGTATGCAGATTTGAGCAGCGACGTAGCTGAAACGCATGCGGACTTGTCGCGGTGCTACATGCATTGCGGTTGCGATAATTATACGGCGTAGATTAAAAAGCTACTGGAAATACGTAGGAGGATGCGTCGGAGTACGGCATTATATTAAAATTATTTTGTGGTAAAAAGATAACATTTTATTCTTCGCTTTTAGACACTTTCTCGATTTGTGCTTTTGTATAAATATACATATATATATATATTTTTTTTTATTGCTGCGAAATAGTGTCATTTTGAGATTAGCAAGCGTAGAGAGTATAGTTTTTATTTCGACTCATATTTGATGTCAATAACTTGATGACACGAAGAGAATTTAGATTTCGTGAAAACGGGGATTTGTTTTTTTTAAACGAGAACACCGTTAAGAATGCACCAGTGTTCTGAATTGAATCAAGTAATTCTGCGCCAACGCAATCCGTTACAGTTTCTCGCGAGCATCTTTTCTTTCTGCTCTGATAGACTCTCTCTCTCTCTCGTGACTGCGTTCTATAACTTTGTAATCGTCGAATGCGCGTACGTCAGCGCCGTCGCGGCGCGTAAGCAACGTGCAGAGAGAGATGTATCTCTTCTATTCATTCGTCGCGCATCACCTGAGAGAACGACGGCTCCATTCTCGCCGCCGAGAGCTGACGCGAAGCGGAAGGAGAGAGCGGGACGACGGGGGTGCCCCAGGTTGCGCAGTGCTGGCGCGCGCACCGCTTCCCGCGCAAATCGTCGTCGCCGGGAAACCTTTCCCCACCTCACCATTCCCTAGTCCCTAGCCCGCGGGGGAAATCTCTGCGAAACCAGAACACCCCGGCCAGTTCGACATCGCGGCAAACACGAGGTGTTGGACGGCCAACACCAGAGACCGCAACTCGCTCGCGACGGATTTGTTCTCGCGTGAATTTCGCGCGTGGCGCGTGCTGCTCCAATACCGCGCGTTTTTCTCTCCGTGTTCTGTGAAATTTATTCCAGAAACGCACCCCCGCGCGCGTGGTTGTTCCGCAAAAAGACGCCGCGCATACGAAGGTAAAGATTAAAGTCGTCGACCGATGACAGATGATAAAGGAGAGAGGGTTCCTCGATGTGATTTGTATGCAAGACTCAAACGGATGTCACAAATGAATTTCCCGTGGGATTGCGTCATACCTCCAGTGTGAGAGAGAAATAAATTCGGATAAAATTAGAACGGCGAAATTTTCTTTTTCTGAAGCACGGTCCTTAAAAAATTTTGTGATCTTTTTTGTGAAAGCAAAAAATTATCTGTACTAGTTTAATAAAAAATACATTTGACAAACAAATAAATACTGAAAAACTTGTGACAAAAAATATGTCTGATAAAGAAATTTTTAAATACATTTTTTAACGTTTTTATCATTGTATGATTTAATTATACCGATGTTTTGTTTCTAAAATAAAAGTTTCTTCCGACGGTATATTTACATAATGACTTACAAATTTGCATAAATCTAGAGAGAGAGAGAGAGAGAATTGTACATCAGCGACACGCAGTTGATAAATTCATAGCCAGTTACACAAATGGAGATGTGTCTCGTGGAATGTGTCGGCGCTGACGTTTACGGTTACATTGCAAGAAGACACGCTGACATTTAACCCGTCTTTGCGCGATCTCGGGTTTTTTTATTACGCGAAATAATTGCGCGCGTGCACGTTCAGTGAAAAAAACCAAAAAAAAACAAACCAAAAAAAAAACAAACAAACAAACAAATCGAGCTTTGCCAAGAGAAAACGACTGGCAGTCGCAACGAGCGACTCGTCGCGATATCGAAAGTTTCAAATTACCCTTTGAAGTTGGACAGTCCGCTTAACGAGATAGTCAGTTGCACACGCGAGCTACGCGGGCACGAGTTGGGATTGCCGGGTCAATCGGAGTTTCGTCGGAAAACGGTAATGCTGTTTGTACGCAACGGGTTATAGAGAGCGAAGAGAAATTCTGCTTTCCCGAGAAACGGAGATGACGCGGGGAATAGTTTTCAATAACTTCAATTTCTCGCGCATCTCGAAATACACTTTGTGAGATTTTGCCGTCAATTAATAGCCGTTTACCTTGAAACTATAATTGTGGGTAATTGCGAAAGAGCCGCTGCAACACTGTAGTATTTACTCGCGGATTATTTGATTAATCGTTTTGCTTAACCACACGCGAAGCGCGCTCGTTCAATGATGTATGCGATCTTGTCAATTATCGATAACGCTTCGAGATCATAGTGGATTCGATGTTTTGTCAAGACGCGAGGAGAGAGATTTATTACGCCGCAAAGAATAGCCAGTATTGCAACATGTGTTGCTACGTTCGTCTATCTTTGAAAATCTCCATTAACTTTTCGTCCGACCGTGCGACCGTGACGCATATTATCAATTGATAAGGCTTCTCCGACTGGATTACGACTGGACACGCGACATTCCCCTAAAACGGACGGACTTTCACAAGATTTGTGACACAAAAATGTAAAACGAATCCTGCGAGGGGAGTTTGAATGATTCGCGTTGGCTACTTCTGTTGGCAAAAGTTGAAGCACGAATAATTCGATAAGGGAATAAAAAACTAATTGAATTCGAACGGCTAACGCGTTACATTAACGAAGCGATAATACTCGGAAGAAAGGGAGATTGGATCGCGTCGTTCGACGTTTTGCGTTCGCAAAAAAAAAAAAAAAACAAACCAAGCAGCATAAATTGCGACTTTATTTGACAAAAACAGCGTGTTGCGTATTACGTAAAGATGACGTTTATTGCGAAGTATTTCGTTAGACTCTCGGTGGATTGTAATAAAGCTTCCTCATTGTGTTAATCCAGCGCGACACGATCTCTCTCGCGTACGGCTTTGCGTTATGTCATCGTCTGACGTGACGCGCGGCAAAGTTCTTTCCAAGTGCAAATAAAGCGATCGCAAATCATATCGCGTCTCTCTGATACGATACGTACGGCAATCATTATAGTTTTTTTGGGTGGTAAATGTGATTAATCGTAAAATACAAAAAAAAAAAAAAAAACACTTGTCAGATAATTACGATGATGCGGTTCGCTTCGAATTTTGTCTTAGCTAGTTACGACAGAGTCTTGAAGTCGTCGCGTCTCGTTGCGTTACAATCTGTAAAATGTGTTTACGAGTGTTCTATAAATACCTATCGCGCATCATCCCTGTTCTCCGAGAATACGCTCACCTTCCGCGTCGCAGATAAGAGAATGTAATCCTTCCAGATTTAAGAAGCTTCACGTACACACGTATTGGAAAAATCGCTTCGCTGCGAAATATGTCCGTTTGATTGAAAAAATGTAATCGCGTGTGCCAAAGTTGGTGCGCTTTCCGTTAGACCTCGGGCAATGCAATCACCGGCGTTTCGGAGAGATGTCAAGTTTGTCAGTCGCTTTTGACGGAAGAAACCGCTTCTATTTACAGACGCATTTGAGAGCCGAATTCACGTCAGGTTCTTTTTTTTTTTTTTTTTTCTGTTAACAGCGAGTTTCCAATAAGAGAATGACAGAGAGAACTTGTAATGTATTTTACAACAAAAGTACACGTCGGGAATTTGATTTTTACAGACTTACTCTCGGATTAATTTGTTGCGCAAGTCCGAGAGTCAAACTGTCACTGATCGCAGAAACAATGAGAAACCATCGATATCGCGATTCAATCGCGATCGTATCGGATTATCGCGATCTCAGTCGAATTACTCAACACGTTATCGGGGAATTTGCTTGCGAGCTTTATCAGTCTGGGCTGTGTTTAAATCGCAAAGCTGTTTTTCCGCGACGTGTAACATTGACCTTATGTATTGACGTGAACCGACCTTGCCACGCTACTGACGGACACGTGAAAGGATTTATCAGATAGAGACGTTCTTTTTCGACCTCTTCACCCCAGCCCCCCATTATATCGTCTTCCTTCCCTAATTTTCAACTGAATCAGAATGTAAAGCGCGGCGCGTCGTGCGCGATAATTGAAATATCAGATAGCGTGAACACACACGAGACACGCGACACGTTCTCCGTCACGTACGTTTAACATGTTCTTTCGCGCGTCGTCGGCTTGTTTCCGCATTGCGATTCTCATTCAATTGAATCGCAATGCGGACGGAAGATGAATAGCGTCTCGAGCGAAACACCACAAGCGGCTCGTAACGGAAACGTGTTTACGGTTCATAAGTGGCACACATGTGGCACACGTCGCGTAAAGTGGTAGTATTCTCTCTCTCTCTCTCTCTCTCTCTCTCTCTCTCTCATGCGCGCGCTGGTTTTCCTCAGGTCAAGTCTCTACACACGAGACTGGTATGCTAATTCGATCGAGGCAAGAAGTGTCGCCGCCGATGGCGACAACTGTATAATCGCGCACGGCATTTCTTTCCAATCGTCGATCAATTTTCGCAGCTCGTTTTTTCGCTTATCAATTCTTGACTTCGCGGAATGATCGAGAAACGTGTGATCACGTCTCTCAAAAACATTGAAAGATTAATCTCCTCGAAACAGAAAAAAATAAAAAAATAAAAAAATAAACCTCCGAATTCTCATAAATATGGAAAACAGAAATTATCTTTTAACTTTGCGTAAGAAATATCCGGGTTTCGGGTCGAGGTTACTTTGTCCACTTTTCCAATCTCTCTCTCTCTCTCTCTCTCTCTCTCTCTCTCTCTCTCTCTTCGTTTAATTCAGCTTTATTTACGGAGAGAGAGAGCGTATATTTGCTCTTCGCGATTACCACACTCTCTCGATCGAACACGGTCTCGTCATGCGGAACTACAGCCCGGCCAAGACGCGCGCGCGCACGCTGCCAACATTTAATTCTTGAGATAAAGGGACCATCGAGCCAACCGGCACCCGCGAGAGAGTCCGGCCTAATTAGTTTCATTTGTATAAGTTGGTACTTGGCCTGGTTTATTGTCGCGCGGCCGGTAGCACGGCTGATAATAAAATAGCTCGTCCATTGTTCCGAATGGCGATATATCGACTCGGCGCGGCTCGCCGCTTGAGTAATAGCACGGTCCCTCTTATCGCGCGATTTTAGTACCCACAGCGAGGTGTAAATCGCAAAAGGGAATTCGTGTCCTCTCACGATGGAGAAGCGCGTCATTGTGCAGAGACCACGCGCCAGTTTTTTTTTTTTTTTCAAAAGTATATAATCCTCGTATTAACGATAATAATAATCTTACAAATAACAACACACAATGTTATTTTCGCACATCTTAAAGAAATAATATTTATAGAGATAAGAAATATATAAAAGCGCGACAAAAATATCTCGACGCTTCCCGGTAATCTCAATTGTCGATTGTATATATCGAGCGCAACTTTAGCGCTCGACGATGTGCTTGACGATGTGCACACGTTGATTGCAGTCTATCGCTATTACGAAAATCAGCGCGGTATTACTTAATACAACAACGGCCTTGAGCGTAATCTCGGCCTGTAATCAGGAACTTTATTCGTATCGCCGTGTTATCGCGACACGCGTGAGAGAAAGAGAGAGAGAGAGACGAGGCCGTAATAAAATAACGCGTACATCATCGTGCCACGTGCGGTGTTTCAGTCAAATTGCTCTGATATTGATAATTAGGAGTGTTCGACGTTGCAATTAAATTCAATTTGCAACAGCGATGACATTTAAACGGGACGAGCGCGAGCGTTTATCGAATGCCGAGTGTGACGGATCGTGTGTTATAAAAGATAAATTTTCGACGTTGCGCAAATGTTGCTCTACACACGTAAATCAATTTCATTAGCGCGAAATCTCGTATGGCGGGAAATTGGGTCTCTTGGTTGGAGAGAGAGAGAGTGAGAGAGCGAGAAACTTTTGTCGCGTCGAACAACAAACGGCGACAAACGTTTGATTTTAACCAAACGATGCGCAAATTCCAGTATACCGTTTCGAGTCTTGCACTTCGACCTCGTGTCACGATACATCGCGACACGATATCAGATATAGATAGATATCGCGTTGTGTTCTTGATGTCACGATAGAGCCCTTTTTTTTTCTCGATTCAGCGCACGATTACAATCCAGCCGACGATATTCGTGACCTTCTGGCGATTAAGCCGCGGCACACATCCTTCAACGCCTCCTCCTCGACAAATCTCTTTTTCTCCGATCGAGTGAAGCAGCGGCTCCTGGAAGGGATATATTGAACAAAGGAGAGAAGTAAACGCGACCTTGCCCTTTCGGTGGCAACCCCCCATCGATCGCCGACGACGATAACGTGCCGCATCCGAACGTTTGGAATATGCGTCTTTTCCGTCCCGGTCGGTTGCGCGAAGTGACAGCGTAAATTCGAAATCGCGGAACGAAGCGATGAAGAGACGCAGATCTTGCGCACGAATCGCAGCGCAACGCGAAGCGATTGAGGTGTGAATCGCGCGCGAAAGGGCGTGCGGCGGGCCAACTTGGCGATGACGAACGCGTGGAACGTCTAACGAAACGCGATGTCCGACTCCAGCGACGGCTTGATTGAGTTCATCGGGTCGACTGGCGGTCTGAAGAGGTGCGGGGGCGGCATGAGTTCGCCCGCTCTGAGCGCCGGTGGCATCGGCGCGACCGGCGGACTGCCCAGGACGATGTCAACCTCCGCGCTGCGGGTTCGGGCGCCCAGACGGCCCCTCTTCTGGGAACAGTGCTATGACAAGAGAGATTTGTAAGTCTTCTTGATGCGATTTCAGCGTTAGAAAAAACGTTCGACGACATTCGCGGCAGAACTCGAACTTCGATATGACGTTCGGAAAAATGATAATTTCCCGATTTGTGTGTCTGGACGAACATGCGCGAGAAATAGACGAAGTGTAAACTCGTGAAAAATTAATAAATAAATTGCGGTGCTAGAGTGCGAGGTAACGTTACTGAACGCTAACATTGACAGTCTTTTTTTTTTTTGCTGTGTATGTTACATCACGTGTTTGATATTTGAATTGATATTTTACGTTATTAAACGTTAATCTATAATAGCAGAATAATTCGAAAATAACGAATGACACGTAACGAGATGGGATGTAGTTCCTCCAGTTGCAATAATGCCTTCGCGAGAAAAATGAATCGCAAAAATGTCAAGCCAATATATTGCAAAATCGCAATCTCGAATTGCAACAGCGAGATTGCATTCGAAGCGAGATGACGTAAAGCTTGAGCATGCGAGATGGTCCATTGCATGATCCCTTCCTGCAGACTACGTATTATGTCAGAGTTTGATAGAGTTGAAATCCTATCCGGCACACAACACGCGAAATAACATGTTCCACTGAAATAATTTGATCTGCAACAAATCGAGCGAGAGTCTGTCGAATTGCGCCGGCTGATAAATGCGAAATATTGAATACAAAACGGTATCGCAAAACAACTGTCATCTAATATACGCGCCAAAGCAGCTTTTCATTTTCTCAAAATAGTAATTATTATTACTATTATTATCAGCATGTGTGTATAATTTGTGCGACGGAAATATTTTTTCATACTTTTTTTTCTTAGCTTTAATCATTATTGTATTTTTAATAGATTGGTTTTTTTAATAGCTGCTAGAAAATAAAATGTCGCATATAAGTCGATTGTCGCGCTAAGTTAATTTACTTTTCGAGAAAGTAGTTTGTCGTGAAATTTTTATTATCAGCACTTACTCCTTTGTGTCATGTCCTCAATTGTTGTGCAATACGAGCGAACTGACGTAGAACGCGCGCTCTGGCAAACATTCAAGGAAATATCTCGCGGAAACTTGCCCGGTTTTATTAGTTCGCGTATATCAATTTAGTTTACCTGCGCGACGTGCCATTCGGCGAGTACAAGCTAAATCTGATTAGAGTGAAACGGCGAGCTAAGAGTAGACGTGGCCGTTTTGGAAAACGGCCAGCGTACGGCATTGTACGGAATTTTGCCGTATACGCTTGATCTTCGCACACGCGAAACGCATTATTGCTTCGCGTTGGACGATCTCCCGAATTAATCAGTCGAATGATGTCGTGTGCGAACGCAAGCGGATCGCGCTTTCGTTACGTTCAACGTAAAAGTTAAATAATTATTTAGATAAACGCACGCACCGCTTATATTCCATTTTGAGATCGCAAAAGCGATCCTTAACGGGAATCTTACGCTGGATTATACAAGACGATGATTATGTGAACGTGGTAATTATACAGAATCAATGCGTGAATTAATGAGAGCATGCATCGAAAGGAGGTCAAGGAAAAGATTTGCGTCATTGTAGGGAAACATACGTTCGATGATATACGGATAAGATATTTTAGGAAGGATATTTTCT
This sequence comes from Pseudomyrmex flavicornis, assembly GCA_014825475.1. Lineage (NCBI taxonomy): Eukaryota > Metazoa > Arthropoda > Insecta > Hymenoptera > Formicidae > Pseudomyrmex > Pseudomyrmex flavicornis. The sequence goes on from QVNW01001648.1 coordinate 40,213, forward strand.
GTGTTGCGCGCGCGCAAATAAAAATTTGTCTTATTTTTCGAAAAGCATAATTTGTAAATATAGAAATATAATCGCGTTGTCACTCGCATTCGGAGGATAATTTGCGGAACGCGGTAATGTCTGTTAATGCAAACCTAATTACGGATACGATAGTATCCGCGGAAAAATCTCATTTCGCAGAGAGATTAATTGGTGTAATTGATATTAAATACGGTTAGAGTTTAAATACATGTATTTAAATTTGATTTGCAAATGTGCATGCAAGACAGAGATGCGATTCCGATTAATATCTCGGACGAGAGAATATTGAGGCTAATTCAATAATTGTGCGCGCTAGTCAAATGACGTTATTAAGCCGTTATTTCGATCCAGATTTGTTAAAATTTGAACGTGTTGTTCGACCTACTGACCCTAACATTTGAAATAGTAGACAGTTCAAGATTGTTCAGTTGTCGCGAAAACGACGGAAAATTTTCCACGGATTCTGCTGATAGTAAATTTGCTAAATAAATTGTTGCCAGATGTTTGCGTATTTGGCGATTTGTAATTCGCTAAACCAAAGCCCTTCCCCGGATTTTCCTGAGATTTTCATCGATTAACGATTTATTTTTCGTCGAAAAAAAAAGAACGTTTTATCCGATTAAAGAGACAACGTAGTAATTTTCTCGCTTTTTGCCGAAATAATTTCGCATTGACGCGAACGTAAACCAAATAATCTGAATTGAAATTTCTGTGGTTCGAACATACCGCGCGTCCGGTAATCAGATGTATTCAGCGAATATTCCGCTTCATATTCTCTCGCTTGCTTGTCAGTTTATCATAGCGAACATAACATTATCCGACCTCAAATGGAGCCATGTCTGTGTGTACAACTCGTCCTTGTCTCTGCATTCCGAAATCTACTTTTATACCCGGCTTATGTAATCATAATATTTGGCTATCGGTTTCCCCTCTATTACATTATCCCCGATTATTGATTTGTCATCAGTTACATTGGATACAAATGGATTCTCATAGATCGACCGTCGTCATGTTCGAAATAATTTCGTTATTGTGACACTATGTGTTTGTTCTGGTTCCGTTCACACAGCAATTAATTTATTAAACGACGTTATTAAATTAGCGCACACGTAACGATGCTGTGTGACATTATTGTAATTCATTCATGCAATAAAAGTATGCGAAATGTCAATCTCTTTCGCTACTGTCGGCAATTTCGTGCTGTTTAAAAATTGCGTAGAGCATAAATTATTTTTTTATCCCGTAATATGTAAACCTAAATATAATTTTTTTTTTTCACCTTTACACCAAAAAATGCGTGGAATAATTTTTATAAAAACATTTTCTGCGATATTTAGTCAAAATATGACAGACACGGCGCAACATTGTTTTGTAAAAAACCAAATGTATTTCGGATATGCATTTCTTTTTTTCCTTTTCTATGCGCAGCACAGTCATTCGTATCGATCGCGGAAAATAACCACCATGGTAACTATTTGCCGCTCTGACGCATATGAAAGAAACCATTGAATGGTTCGTCGTGGTTGCGTGAGGAAAAAAACAATTCGCACAGTGAAAGGGAAAATGCTTTTTGTTGTGCGCGTTGTTACGTTCACGATAAATGTTAATCGAGCATTGCTGCTAATCTCGACTGTTATGTAAAATGTCGCCGCCGAGATTAGAGAATTGAGAAAAAAAAAACAAATCGAAAAGAACGTCACATCACAAAATGACGTACATACACATTCAGCAATTTATAAAACGACAGCTAATTAATTTTTTATATCATTAATTAATAATAGTTATATCGTTAATTAGACATTATGTTATCAATTAGCAAAAGTTAGACGGCCAATTAGTAATGTTGTGTATCAAACATCGTCACGAATGTTAAATGTAGTGTCATCGTTGCATAACTTTGTTAATCAACATTAACAAAGTAACTGAAAGAATATTGAACAGAGTACACAATACGTAATTTTATCAAGAGCTCCCAACTAATTGCTTACTTACGTAATAAAAGACGCGTTTTTTATTTGTTACAGAGTAATGCAATTGTTTCTGAAGAAAAGTAAATTATTTAACAACATAACGCGCGAATATAAAAAATACTAGAAGACTTAGATTTCGTAAATTTCATAATCGTAAAATAATCGATTGTTTCTTTTATTTTTCCGAAAGTTTAGAAACACGTAAATCTCAATAAAGAGTAAAACAACAAGAGTAAATCAACAAAAAAGCCGGACGCGAATACAAAAGTCTTGTTGCTCCAAGAAAAGCTAATAGAGCAAAACAACATCCGTCACGTAAAATCCGTAGATGCTTCTCTTCCGAAGGGAAAAAAGAAGAGAAAAAAAAGAGAGCGTCATCATTTATGCTTAGCAATAGAGTCGCAAAGGCGGCACTTTAATCAGGCTTTATTGCCTATCGCGAATACTAATTGAATAGAATATGAATGGACACGAAACGAGAGAGAGAGAGAGAGAGTTGTTTTTCCGAGCGTGCTTTTAAATTTTCGCCAGCCCTTCTTTCGGACAGTTGGATCTAAGCACGTCACGTATAGAAACTAAATTCCGAATTTCGAATTCCTATTACGTACGGTCAGACATTATTGCGCGACCATTCGCTGAAATTTCCAGCAATTTATCGCCGTTCGTGTCCGACCCAAGACAGAATGAGAAGTCGTTTGCGCCTCCTCCGGAAATTCGAGGAATGTCGTATTTTTCGCGAGTTTATCCGATGACTTTATTCGCGGCGCAGATGTACTCCGCCACCAGTTACTCCCTGTTTACCCGGAAAAGAATTACGGGCGAGCGCGCGATACGTCAGAACAGTCTCTTTTCTCAGTAGTATCGCCAAGAGTTTGTTCAAACACTTCGCGCGGAGAGTTTGATCAAGTCGCATCGCGTGTACTTATTTTTTTCACTTATTCGCAAGATACATAACACATTGAATAGTTCTCTCCTTTAAAGAATATTTGCATAAATTACAAAAATTCTCGCCTTTTCTTTAAGAAAAATGACAGCGAATTATATAAACGAAAATGGGAAAAATTATATTTCAGGAGTTTGCGTACATTTTTATCTGTCTCGCGTGATATTTTTCCTCTTCCTAGAATGAGCGGAATGAGTGTGTCACAGTACGACGTTAATCCGCGTGTATGACGATATAATTCTCTTTTTCACTCTAATCCTTGATCTTTCCCCGCACATAATACAGTTGTTACAGCGACGGCAAGATGTATTTCTAGGAAGAGCGCTGTGTTTTTTGCTACATTCTCGTTGTACTACTAGAGAGAACTGACATAAGATTCATTTCACTTCGCAATATCCTGTTAAACAAGACGGGAGATACAATTAAATCACTACAACGGAAATTTATTCTCTTCTGTAGAAAAAAGTTTGTTTTTTATTTTGATACCCCTTGGGGGTATCAAAATAAAAAACTGATAACACTTGCAGTGATTATTTTCTCAAATCAATAATCAAATCAATTCCCTCGAGATTTGCTAAAGTTTTTTATGAAAAATCCTGGCGCGTATCCGTGACATTTCTTTGAAACTCGTAATTTGATTTTAGACACACATGACTGAGAATGGAAATGTTTTTATAAGATAGGTAAATACTGATGGTGCAAATTTTTTTTTTGGCTCTCTTAACAGAGAGCGTCGAGTTTTATCGACATTTGACCTTTCACTGGCATTCATGAGGGAAAGAAGAGAGAGAGAGAGAGAAGAGAAAAGATACATACGTGTTTGTTTGCATAGCTACATACGAGGCAAAGTCTAATTAAAATGTGTTTATATTATATTTCGGCACACAGAACGTCCTAATATTTAAAATATCGCAATTAAAAATATTGATATTTGCGATAGACTTTTTTTGCAAATAAAAAAACTGTTAGGAAAGTCGTGAAAAATTTCTGGAAAAAATCAAATATCAATTGCAGAGAAAAGTATTTTCGAAACTATTTTTTTTCGCATTAGTTAGCCAGTTAGGAAAAGTATTATTAATTTTATTTAGAGATTGCATTAAAAAACTAGATAATTTTATATTGAGTTTGTTTTAATTAACGCGCGTATCTCTCGCTCACGATCCGTCCGTTATTTCGTTATCGCACGTATATCTTCCACTATAATACATTACACGAGGAATTAGGAATTACTCGCCCACATGGAATCGTTAACGTTTTCCAGGAATTATGCATGTATCAACTTAATTAGCGTATTAAGCTCATTATTCCCGTCTCAGGACGGGAAGATGATACACTTACGCTATTAGTTATTGTTATTCTAATATTATCTTATTAATAGCAAGCGCTTGTGTTGTCTCGCGCGTATTCTCTCTTGTCATTTGTAATACCCACACATCTATTTTAGATCGAGACCTTTGTCTGTGTGAGTTAACGATATTTCGAAAGCGGAGGACACTCTGAGATATTGCATATAGGAGAATACTATGAGAGACGTGTGTTATAGTCGCTTTCTCAATAATTGATCATTAACCTTTTCATATATAACGCGCGCACACATGCACATGCACGTGGGATTTTTCGGCATTTAGCAAAACTGCGATATTAACGGAATGTAACAAACATCGATATCGAACTCTCGATTTTTAGATGTAATTAGTCACTTGCAATGCGTAACACAAATAAACTCGTTACGAAATTATAAAACATGAAAAACCGTTTGAATATCAGTTTACTATAATTACACAATAATTAATTATTAAGCTTTCTTTTTTATACGCGTAATAAACATACATATTTAATCTCTTGATGAGTTTTGCAACAGGTAATATTACATTATCCCGACTCTCTCTCTCTCTCTCTCTCTCTCTCTCTCTCTCTCCACACGATTGTACATACAACCATGAATTGTGCAACGCAAACAAATTTTCAGATAATTTACATGCGTGCCGAGTGTATTCATATTGCGCTAAATTATTTATATATTATTATTAAATTATTTATATATTATTTGTATTATGATCTTTTTTATCGTGTGGCAACGCAATTGATTTGTTATCTCCGTTATATCAGTGAACAAATAAGGTTGATGATTGTTAATTATTTGATTGCCGTATTTACTTTGCTCTTGAAGCCTCTTTATCAAGAGAGTTATTTGTAGCAATTTAAACTAGAAGGCAAAGGCGAATAAAACTGCCAAGATTATTTACTCTCTCGCGATATTCTCTTCTCGGAGGATGGAACGCGCGTAATTTTGTTCTCACGAGATGAAAAGAAGAACAGGGAGAATGAATAATGATTGCATGTTAAATAATCATGTCGTATACGTGAATTTCTTTTGCACGTGCATACATCGTTTTTGCAGCGATATATCTTTTTTATTAGCTCGCGGATAGAGAACGGAAATTCAAAAAGATAAATTTGAGCTAACCGAGTCTCCGAGCAATATCCATTTTCGACTCTTTCCAAGTGTGTAATGATCGATTATGACACATGCACTTTCGCAACATACTTTTCAACAAAATGTAAAATAAATTGTATCCCAGATGTGCGTGTGTGTGTGTGTGTGTGTGTGTGTGTTTGTACGTATGTTTGTGTGTAAAATGATGCATTTAGACGTTTTAGAGTCTAGCTTACGTCATTCGCGTCGACGAAGGATTACGAAACGTAATCTATTTTGATTTTACAATATTATTCTACATGCGCGCGCGTATAAAGATAATACCGCAGATGTTCATCCATTGTTGTATCGAGAAATACTACTGATTGCGTGCTTACGAGAATACGTTGTGCGAGCTCCCTTGTAAAAGAGGGACTTTGTCCGACGCAAAATCCTCGGTCATCTCGCTTATTATGTAAATTCGTGCGCGTGCTCACGGAACATTACACCGTAGCGTAAAATAAGAGCAACAAACATAATCGCGACATAGAGTGTCTTTTATATACGTCTTGAATATCTCTCTGGACCTCTCCGTAGTGGCGCATATTTAATGCACGGGGCTATATCAGATATCACGGTGACGCGGAAGAATGGGACGCGTACGAGGGCAACGGGACGCGATCAGATATGCGAAAGAATATCGAAAACACATCGCTTAACTCTTCGAGACAAATAGAGCAACCAACTAAAAAGAGAGAAAGATAGAGAAAAAGGAGTTCCGGATATTTCTCACAGACGTATATCGAATGCTCGTGAGAGGAGGGAGATAAAATGTGCGATAAATCGACGTGACAGATAGCAGACCGGGTTACGGCTTCCAATTTGGCCGAAACTGGATATACGCCATATTCTTGAAACTGAGACGTTTTGTTTTACATGCGACCGCAAATTAAACGGGGAACACGAGATACAAGGAAGAGAGAGAAAGAGAGAGAGAGAGAAGAATGTTGCTTTTTCAAAGAATTTGAATCGATTTTCCAACCCGACCTCTCGTTGATCGATTTGTTGTTTCGCATACCTGTGCTGTACAAGAATGAAACAATAAACCGTAAACGTGAGTCGGATATTTACGCACGATATTTTGTTTCGCTCGCGAATGCAACGGCGTGCGAGAAGCCGCAAAATATGTCTCTCAACAAACAAAGAAATATTTCCGCGTATCGCGCGGCTATATTTGCTCGTTTATCTTCAAGCCATTAAAGTGAATAGTTTATTTGAACGTAATGTAATTTCGAGAAACGTGACGTATTACTTTCATTGAAGGTTTATCGAATTGTTTTACACACGGCGAAATTGCGTATTTCGTGGAAAGTGCTTTGATTTGTTCTTTTTTTTTTTTTTTTTTTTTTTTTTGACAATCAGAGCACGAGTACGATTGTGTATGTTGTACATATTTTCTACTACGAGCGAAAAGACAGAATGTGATCGCGTTTGTAACGTACGTTATCGAGCCTATCATGCCTGCATGCACCACACGAAGCGAAGATAGACACTGAAACTTTTTTTCGCAAAAAAATTTATTGCAAAACCTTGTGAAACTTTGCCCTTACGAGAGTTCAAACGGGACGTTGGTGATTAATTTCCCTTTTCTTTCGATTGCAGCCATGGCGAGGACCTCATCGTTACACCCTTCGCACAGATTCTGGCTTCTTTGCGTTCGGTCAGGAATAATTTCTTGTCGCTCACGAACGTGCCGACGAACAAGTAAGCAGATCAAATCTCTGACATTTAACGTCATGCGTGTGTGACGATTCAAATTTTGTTTCAATCGATTCGATCGTTCAAAAATTTTCAATTCGTGTTTTTTTACAGATCACGAAGGAGTAGTGGTCAACAGGGCAGTAGTACGCCTCAACCACGGATTTTGGCACCAGGAGGTGAGATTTAAAGAAATTCCATTGTGTGAGATTGCGAACGAAATGCGTTTCTTATTATTTACACAGTTATTTAGTACATTGTTTCCGTTTATTGTTTTCTATCATTATTTTATTCGAACACGCGCACATTTCCTCTTCGTATTATTATTATTATTTTTTTTTTTTTTTGAGCATCGAGTGTCATTTACTGTAACCCTCAGAAAGTTCCTTTTTATCACGTACGAACTCTCGGGAGTTTTCCAAGTTTTCACAAGAGAGAACTTCATTCTCGATTTCTCATCAATATTATATATCTAGTGGCAACATCATCTCTTCTCCCTAAACTTTTATCGACTTCCTTTTGGATGAAGATTTTACACGCCTTGCGCTCGCTTCCGGATTGCACGTGCGGTTCAACGAAAGAGTATCGTAGAACTCTTATAATATCATATCTATCATTCTATATTAGTCGATAATTAATTTTCTTCTTCTTAAAGACACGCAATCAATCGTCAAGATTTTTGTTCGTCGACCGATTTTACAATCTCATATTTTTTTGCATAAAAAAATTCACTTATTTTGCGAAGTGTCATTTGTAATTGATAAGAAAAATCATCTAAAACTTTACTTTGTGTTTCTCTTTTAAAAAAATTTTATCAAAGTTTGCATGGGTATGAACGTATAACAGAGTAAATCCTTTTTTCTTTTTGACCGAATTCGGATTTAGTTCATGTTACAAATTACCTTGGCGGATAAACTTTGTCAAAGTTGACTTATTGCTCGTCAGTGCAATACGAGATAGAGAGAGAGTTCTTGTAGTCATTAAATTTACTTTTCTTCGGATTTTTCAGAGGAGACTTTCATGAAGTTGGCCGTGGAAACGATAGAAGAACTAGACTGGTGCTTAGACCAGTTAGAGACCATTCAGACGCATCGATCCGTGTCCGACATGGCATCTCTGAAGGTACGGGATCTTATCAGCTTATATATTTCTCTACCTTTCCGCGACGTGTTTCTCTCAACGCTCGATTTCTCTCGTGCACGTCCTCTCGCGAGGAAGGAACTCAAAGTCTTTCTCTGTCTCGCATTATATCAGCATTATATAAGATTTTCCGGGTGGCTCCGACGCAGACTTTAAAACTGCGTTATTCAAATGACTTTAAGTGGGAGAAAATGCGAACGTGAAAATCTTATTCCAAAAGGTCACAGGGGATCGCGAAAAGTTCGCGGGGAATAAATCTCTTCTTATTCTATAGTCGTAAATAAATTCTTCCCAAAGACAGAGTCGATACGATACATAGAGTCTATATACGATATAGAAAAAAATGGAAAAAGAAAAATAAGTTGATAGAAAAGCTACAGGTTGCGTCGTACTACTTTCTGAGAATATTATTTGAACGCTTTTTTCGATTATATCGTGCGCAAAAATAAAACAAAACTATCTCCGCGCGAAATGTTGATCTCAAACGAAAAATCGCGCGCTCGTGTGAACATTTGCAGTCGCGCGAATTACAAAACTGCTAAAAACCAAAGCGAAGCAAACCGCATGCACTAGTACTGTGAAGTAATTATTTCCCGCGGAACAGTCGCAAATATTAATCAAGAACAAATTCGCGGTTTGCGCGACGTGAAAGAATTATTAATCCGCTTGCGCGTTAAACGCGGCGGTCGTGTTCGCTCGGACGGCCGAGTAATAGACACTTATCAGACAGAGACAATCGTTTCTCGATGACACGCTCGACATCCTAGCCGTGCAATTTCCGCGCGAATCGTTAATCGTTCGCGTTCCGGTCGGCGGGAATTTCCAATTTCCACAACCGTGTCGACAAAGTCGCGAGAACAGAGAATTGTTCGAGTGCGAGCGCGCGAGATCACTTTATTCCCCACTTTGAGCTACTAATGTCAGCTGAGAGAATTGCATTTTTATATTTGCGCGCGTAAACAGACGCGATTACATATACACACAACGGGAAGAAAGTTGAAGAGATATTAAACATTTTTCTTGAACGAAGAATGAGGGAATTTTTTACAAGGGAGGATAGGATATTTCTCCCGTTTTTTCTGTATAAAGCTTTCCCGAGGGACTACGAAAAACAGTGTTTTTTCGCTGAAAAGAAATTTCGCGAAAAACGCGCAACTTTTTTTTTTTTTTTTTCTATTTATTCTGTGCAAACCGAACCTCTCGCGCGAATATCAATGTACTCCTTCGTGCACACCTGGAACAGTTATTGCGAGATTTGCTTCAATTGCATTCGGTTTCTTTGTGTCGTGCACTTGATTCGCAAAAGTTTTTTTTAAGTAATATTAAAATAAACTCCGAGAATCGAAATTTACAAATTAAAATTAAAATAAAACCTATAACAACTTGTAATATTTTTACATAACCTGAGCTAAATCTCAGTTGTTCGAAAGTTGAGATAAAGGTGAAAAAGTGTTTCACGTAATAATTTGAAACGTTTCGATCAATAAATTCTGATCTTTATCAGCCATACCCGTTTGTGTTTAAGTTGCGTGTTCAATTATCGAAGAATGTCAATAAACAAAAACAAACAGTGAATGTAGAAAACATGTTTAAACTCTACAGGCTGTTAAACTGAGCGTTGACCATTTTCAACAATCGACACAGTCACACGCAAAGGGGTGGTGTCTCTGTTATACAACGTATAGGATACGACTGCAGTTTAAAGTTTGGCTGATGAAGATCAGAATGTAATGATCGAAACTTTCCTAATTATTACGTGAACTTTTTCACCTTTACCTCAACTCTCGAACGACTGAGATTTAGCTTCATAAATTTCATTTTAATTTAAATTATAGGTAAAAAAAAATGCGAACGAAGGCAAACAACGTTCTCAGCTATTATTGCTGAAAGCGCTTTTCTCGGAAGAATGTTTTTGACAGTTTTCTTCCCCACAAGATGCGATGTAATTAAAATCCTTTTGAGGATAGCAAAACTATCGAGTTATTAAAACTTCGAAGCGAGTGGCATCGCGATGATTTTTCGCGCAAAAAGGCAGATCTCTGTTTTAGTTTATTCTCCGGGACTCGCGCAGAAGTGCTGTTTGCCTTTCGCAAGGCAACCGATCGCGCGATTTTACTTTCCTTCGCCGACGTTAAATCAATAATTTTTTATGTTACTTTTTTAATTGACCCCGAAAATGCCACGTGTAACAACCCGTGTAGGTGTTCAATTAACCTGGATTCTTTTTGGAGAGTTTGGAAAAGTGAAACAAACACACGAGTAATTCAAAACAAAAAAAAAGGTCATAAAATGTAAAGAGCCGCGTATAGTAAACACGCGTTATCGATAACACGCGCTAGAACATTTTATCGTTCTCTGACACATGAGTTTTTTCTTATGTTAAAAAAAAAAGCAGGTACGGAATTCTCCGTTTTATTTTCCGCAAAGTTGTGCGTAAATGTCGATCTAATGTAACAGGCATAAATGGAAAGGCTAACATAAGCGAAAATCTCGGAGTTTATCATCATGTCTCCTCCGGTGATGAGAAAATTATTAAGGGCTCTTTCTCGCGGCTCTTTAATCGCTATTGTGAAATTTAAACGAATTTCCCGTCTCGTTCTTTATTTAGCCGCTATTTGCAAGACAAAAGTTAATATGCACAGCGAGTTTCTTGCAAACTCTCTTTGGACCCGTTGCAACTTGTTTAGAAGAAGAAAGCGTTAGAACCGGAAGATCCATTAACGGCGGCATAAATATATTATCGTGCTGTTATAAAGAATAAATTTTTTCAACACGTTCGATCATCCTCTTCAGAGAGAGAGAGCTTAATGGCGTCATGTATAACGCAGAACAATTGCGCGAGATGATTAAGATTTTTTTTTTCTTCGTATCATTTGCTTTTAAAGCTCGTTTCTGCTGGTGATCTTGTTCAAGATGCTTATGACAAACGCACGCGGTCTCATGTGACGCGTATAATCACAGTCTCATTTAATTTTTGTCTCACACACGTGGGACAACGTATAAAGTGCAAAATTGAATCATTTGCTTTCTGTTTTTTTTTTTTTGAACAATCTTTCTCTTACCGCGACCTAAATATCTCGATATGTTTTCACCTTCTGAATTATTCATTGATACGAACGCGCAAATTGTATACGAACGAGCAAAGCCATTCTTAGTTGTTACACGATCTCGAGCATTACGTCCGAAGTAACATCGGGTGATTGTCGCCACGTCAGCTCTGTACTTTCTTTTCGCTGACACAAAAGGAGCGTCGTCCGTTTCTGATGCATGTGACGCACGTAAGAACACGTCGATGCTTCTCTCTTGTTTGCCAAAGTGACGTAGACGTGAATGTGAGCTGAAAGTAAAGCGACACGTGTGTCAGCTTAAGTGAAAATAAGATATTCCACACGCGATAATAATATTTATGGAAATTTTTTTTATCGAAGAAAAAAATTGCGAAAAAAAAAATTCCTGTAAACGTTTTATTTTCAGCAACTAAAAGTATAATCATCTCGAGAGTAGATCGTTACGCGAAAATTACTTGTTTTTTTTTGTTTTTTACTTGTTAAGCTCCGATTATGTTAATGTTAGTTTTACATATATATATAACGGAGGAAGATAATTATTACTCCAGCGGAGAAAAGCAATTTTTCATACACGTTGCGTGCTCAAACGCTCCTCACAGAAGCGTTGACATGCCATTATAACAAGTAACAACAAAGAAAATCAGTTTTGAAATTTAGTTTGTTTTTTGCCCAAGAGCTATTTCTTTGTTCCACGTTATACAGCGGTAAATTGGTTTTATGATAGAAAATTGTTTTTAATTTATCACGTGTTGCTGTTTTTAATTATTTTCCCATTGTTTTGATATATCGAAGCTGATCTAACGCGTAATTTCGCGTCCATTCACATATTCATTCGATCGAGAATAACTTAATCGTGCTTTTGTTCTTGCTTTGACACATTTGTGTTACTCAACCTCGAAAATGTCTCTTTATATCTAAATTTCATTTGTGTTATATTGCATTTGCTAGATTGCGCTTTACGCGCGCACTGCCTTGACCTGGCTACTACGTAAAAACAGAGACAAATCGATGTGTTTCTCGCGCTATTTTTCACTTCACAACAAGGACCCGCGAATTATTAATTATTCTCTAACAAGTTTGTTAGAGAATAATAATAACGTGTTGTTCGCGAAACGCTTTGCAATAGTTGAGAATTTATCTAAAAAAACATAAAAATAGAAAAATAAAACTATTGCGCGATAAATTTGAAGCACGTCTGGATTGATATCGACAGCGTAACTTGCGTGATCGAATCGTGGAGACTGCGTGTTGATTATACATGGAGATCGATTTCTCGATGAGAGATCGACGGCAGTGTGTGTGTGTGTGTGTGTGTGTGTGTGTGTGTGTGTGTGTGTGTGTGTTACGCGATGCGTTCGTGTATAAATCCATCGATGACGCTGACAGGACCACTTCAGCTGGAATTTATTCCATTGTGAATGCTAAAATTCCCAATCGCGAACGTTGTAACTATATATCTCGAACGAATATTGTCTTTTGATATAAACGCGGCGGTAATGATACATGTGCGAAAAATACACTGAAATTGAATTCCTCTTTCTCTTTGTGTGTTGTGTTTTTAATATCATTGTTACATCGTAATATAATAATAGAAAGCGGAATTCTTTTGTGTGCTATTCTACTGTTTCGGAATTCTTTCACTTGCGCAAAAGTAAACTTTCTGAAAAATACAAAAGTTTTTTTGCTCCAAAAAAAAAAAAAAAAAGAATGAAAAAACAGTTTCGCTTGATGTGTATTTATTGGAATGTTTTAAATTGCGTGAAAAACTGCGATTAACGTTATTATTTACGGACTATAAAGAAGCGCTTATAATCCGCACGTAAATGCATTCGCGAGTTGCTGACTTATTTATATGCGTCTGCAGTTGGAGTTTATAGTTTTTACTTGGCACACGTGCAACTGTAACGCGCATCTGCGAGAGTATGCCCTCCGGTCGACCGTAGCGATTTCGTGGACTTCGAGAATCTGTACTTTTCTGACACACACACACACGCACACACACACACACACACACATATATATATTCTCTCTCTCTCTCATCTCTAAAATAGCGACTCTCTGAAATTTTGCTATTTGCGTCAACCGCAGTATCGCGTACAAACGTAGTAGTTGTATAATAGCGTGTTCTTTTGATAGACGCTCATGAAATGAATTTACTCGGGTTTGACGAAGAAACCATGTTGAAAGGTTAACAAAAAAAATATTGTATATTTTATTTATCCTATGCCAATATAGAAAATGTATTTCCGCAACTCAATGCATATCATATAGATAACACTTCCATAGAAACTAGCTGACTTTGTCGAAGAGGGAAAAACCGGTTACGATCATATTGTATGCACAAATGGAGATCTTTTGTATACGTTGCTCTACGATTTCATCGAACGTAGAAATGCAGTCTTTTTTACGGAGGGGGGAAAACAGACAATATAGCATATCGAGCGCCGATTTGAAGGATGCCCTTGCGAACGACGGTTGCTCTTCAAAGAAAATCGATACTTTGAATTAATTGACCTACATCGACGCCGAGGACTCGTGACCTCATCATTAAGATCGGTGCGAAATGAATTGGTCGATTTATGTACGCGATTACAATGTAGCAGCGCGTCACACACGTACTGTGAAAATACCGCGAATACGCACTAATAATTGTAAATGTCAACATTTAAAGGTGAACAATTGATTCTCTCTCACTCTTTTTCTCTCGACAGATGTGTGCGTTCAAAAATATTTGCAATATTCTTTTTAGAGTTACAATTAGACATTAATTAAATATTCCTTCTTCTTAATTGTACGATAGAATTTATTTTAAAATGTTCTAACTTAGCTAAATATGATTCACGCATCAATTTAGCATATTGTTTTCGAAATATATTTTTTATAATAGAAAATTGCTAAGTTACGGTGAATAAAAATATCACCATAACCGCCAGGAATATCTCGTTACAAACGTGCGAGAAAGCAAACAAAAAAAATTTTCCATCGATACATATATTGACCGTCTGCAGCCTATCCGGTATTAAATCCATCTTTTCTCATTTTCGAAATGTCTACGGTAAACATTTGTTCGCGTTTTCACACTCAATCCCCGTCCGTGAAACTTTGCAAAGGTCTCTCTGCTCGTTCGAACCAATTAGCGTCGCGCACTCCGGTCTCCGTTGCGTAAAGAGTGCCTGTGCCTTGCTGCTCGGTTTATTTTACTCGTTTTACTTCTTGCTCGAACGCGCCGTGCAAAAAGCATTTGGCACCGAAAAGAACTAGCGCAGACTGAAGATCTAAGAAGGTAGATAACAAATGTTACACAATGACTCACGTAGTAGCGGTCGGATAGTTAGCTCACGTGTGTCGCATTTTTCATCGACTCCCACTACTGCGAAAATGTTTGATTTGAAACTTAAATCTCAGAAATAATGCGACGAAGCCAACAATGCAAATTTAAAGGAAAGTACCAAATATAAGAAGGTCAACTTCAATAACGAGACGATCACGTGCTCGTTACATCAGTCTCATTGTTACGGCACAGATAATTGTTTCACAATCTTCGAGTCGTATTGATAGAGACGCGCGAGTCCATAAAAATCGCGTCATCAACGAGATTGATCGTTCCGTGAAAGAGAATCGCGAACAAGCGTGTGGCGGCTATCGCGATCGGTCGTTTAACCTTTTCCCCGTAAGTTCAAGGGGCTTCTTATCGCCAGTGTCGCTTATCACGCGCACGGCGCGTGATCATCGAGTGTAAATAAATTGTCAATCGCACCGAAAACACTTTTGCGAGATGCTGCGCGAATCTGAACGACGTATCCGGGATCTTTTAACGTCACGATATTTTCAGACCCGACCGCGCAGAAAACCGCGCTAATTGAGCTCATTACTTCGTCAGTCTCTTGTCTCGTCCGTGCTATTCTTGCCCGACACGATTGTTGATGTTGTTGATGTCGAAGCTGTTTCTTCGGTTTTTCTAATCGAGTCCGAAGTCCGAGCGCGTAACACATATCGCGGAATTATCGAGGAATTCAACTTTTAAATTTATGATAAGACACGAAACTCTAGTTGTGCGATATGCGTGCGATACATAAAATTAAAAAAAAAAAAAAAAAAAAAATTGTTCGAGTCGTATGCGACGTATTACGGGCCGACTATTGCGCTCTCACTCTTTTTTTGAACAATGTCACGCCAGTAAATGCATAATTTAAATTTCTATGTATATATTCTTATCGCGCTCATGACTCGCGCACATATGTATTTCTTTTTTTCTAGAAAAAACGCATTACTTATTTATCTATTTAGTTATCTACTCGTACGCACTTGGAAATATTCTCTTTTGTAATTGTCACCTTGCCAAATATCTTGCCTTTTCAAAGTTCTAGATCGTCACGAATAATAAGCTAATAAATAAACAATCGTCGAGTGGGGATGAATAACAAATTAATGCGTTGTTTATTTGATACTTTGTCGCCGTTCTAACTACTTGTGTAAATACGCGCTTGCACGGGCAGACATGAATTTTCAAGAATTCTCTTAATTGGTAAATAGCTAAAAATAATACGAGATATAGAAGTAAATAAATAAATACATGTGCGTGTTTATTTGGAATTTGTCAATTTTGTGTGTGAACAGTTTAGAACGACGCACATTAACATTACAGTAAACAATATTTTGTAAACACAAACAGATAAAACGTATATTTTATCGTACGATAATGCTACTCTACTTTTAAATTAAATTATTCGGTGATATTTGCAGATTTTCACTTCTAAATATTATTTTAAATTGAAATTTTCTCTTATCGAATGGCGATATTCTTTTACTGAATAATATATTTATTTTTATGACGTAATTTTACAGAATCCTATTGTGCGTTGAGAATTCAGTGAACTTTTTTAATGGAGAACAAGCTTTCGCTTGCGCTTCACAGAACAAGTTTCAATCTTTTCCTGTGTCTGATCTCGTACAGATTTATCTACTTCTTCTGAATCCGAAAAGATTTGTTATTTGTTTGATCAAAGAAGTTCTATTACTACTGCCGATTTTTGCTATGTGTAGATTGGATTGGTGAGTTTGTGTTACTTCATTGCGAGAAGCACAAGCTTACATTTGCAATATTTCAAAGCCGCACACATTCTCTCGATACATATTCATGTATAGTATGTATTCAGCGCAATATTCCACTAGGAAATACATTCTGACGTATTCAGCAAATTGTTTCTGTTTTCTACGATATCTTTTATTGTTTGTAAAACATTGTTACAATTTATATATGGCTTTTATATATGTAAACATAAATGTATATTTATTTGCAACATATATCGCGTTCTTGTTTGCAATGTATAAACATATGTATAACACATGTACATGTATATGTATATATATACATAAAATACACACATGTTTATAAAGTGCAACAAGAACGCGATGTATTATATATATGTGTATATTATATATATGTATATTTTTTTTTAAATACTTTCTGCCGGTGTTTGTACAATTGTTTATCAAGCTTGAAAAAAATAATAGTTGCAGCTTGAACATTTCATGTTATTTTTAAACGTATAAATTAGAAAGGCCATAGATCCTTTTCAATAAATTCAATTTCTCGTCAAACGAGGTAACGAATTTCACAATGGCGTTATTTGTTATGTCAAAAAAATCGTTCATATTATGTGTAAGTTGAATCCCCATTTCCTTAGGTATAATAAGCATGATCAACTTTATCATATAAGTGAATTTTTGTATAAAAATTACTATGAACGTAGTGTGTGCTTGTTTCACACACTGTGCGATCTTATTAAGATCGTTCCACACATCGTTTTTTGTAATTGGGCCACCATCGTTATCAGTGCTGTTCTGACTGCTATTGCTTTCGTTGCCACTATCCTCATCGGTGCTGCTCTGACTGCTATTGCTTTCGCTGCCACTATCCTCATCGGTTCCTAAACGCATATTAAATAACTTGTGTCTCACTCAAACATAAAAACTAAAAATATCATATGTGGAAGAGTTGTATCAATACGAATTTAACCTATATGTGCAAAGTTTTTTAGAAAATATTTATAGTTTCCTCTTATTGAAACTAACAAGAATATATATATATGTATAAATCAAGTGTACACACATTGTACTAATATCTAAATTTATTTTTTCTTTAAAATAGACCGTATATTTATTTTTTTGTTTCCTTAAAATAGAATAGTATCTTATGGAAAAAAGAAAAGTGTTCACAGTGCAGAGTATTTCAGGACAATTGCTGTATTTGCGGAACTTACCATTCTGAGCAGAACTTATGGCAATTACACTGAACAGCAGGATCACCAAATATAGAGTCAAATATCCTTGCGGTCTCATGGTTTTTCGCGAGCGTTTTATATTTCGAACGTGTGTGTAGCAACAATATGCCGCACTAATGAACTCCGGCGCAAGTTGCAGGCGCATTTATAACAACCGATAATGCAAAACCATTACTTCTATCGCTTGTACGTAAGCATGACGAATAAGGCTTGTTTTATGCAATTTATGCAAAGACATTTAATAATTGAGGTACCATTTTGTAAATGTTTTTCCCTTTGAACAATTTTCAAACATTTTGACTAACTTATCTCAAGTAAAATTTTGTTTCTTTTCGCTTATCTCTAATTTGAAAGAATTCGTGAAATAGCGAAACGGGAAATTCATTTAAAGCTAACATCGTGCAGAAGGGCGTATTTTATTTCATCTTGTTTTATACTCAGAACGCTAGATATTTTTTTTTCTCTTTATCAAGATCTTTATATTAATTAATACAAGTTAATTAATAGCCGCGCTCTCTTTTACGATATATATTACGATATTATATATATTTTTTGCTGTAATTTTTATTTTCTGGAAAACGGCAATTTAGAAATGATTAAATAAAGTATTAATTTCGAGCAAAACTAAGTCGCAATATTTCCGACTCATTCTTATCGTCCACCTTGTCGCGTATATCATATATACCATAATTCGTAAGTTTTTTCTTGTTAGTAACAGATAAAACAAACGCGAAGGACACAGAGTACATAAATTTAAAAATTGCATTTACTCGCGTAGCAACTTTTCGAGTCTCATATTTCATGTATTGTAAAAACATCGAACCTAATTGAGTGCCAGTTCGGTATTTCTCTTTCTCTTTGATTTAACTTTTCGAAAATTCTCTTAGTGTATCCTAGACGGCGGAAAAAGGTTGCAAACTTAATTTCTAGAAACTTTTTCACATCAGCTACTTTCTACTCGGTGGTTAGACTCTCGATCGATCAGTTCGGGCTTGCTATCGATGTCGATATCGTTTTTCGACTTTCCGATAAAATTCCGACGCCAAGAATGAATCAAATCCACCTTTCGAAAGACATTTATTATAAAAATTCTGAGAATAAACACAATGTGTTCACGCAAAAGATCCACTGTACGTTGTTTTAAACGTACAGTGGATCTTTTGCGTAGGCACATGCGTTGATTTTATTCTCAGGGAACACATATTTTATTGTGTAAAATTATTTCCCTCAGTAAAGGACGTGCTTTTGCACGTACGTCACTTTCGATTTATTCCGAGTCTCGTTGAAACTTTGCAAGAACGTTTCTGATAATGCTCGAAAACAAGCCGAACAATGGCAAATCAAATACAAGGTTGATTTTCTCGCTGACTATAACGCAGAAAGGAGGGAAATCGAGAAACGCGCGTCTCTGGAATATATCCCGAAATCCATAACGTTGGCGTCTCGCCAGGAGACGTGGCGCCTGGCGCCGCGACGTTCCATATATGAACCTATTTTCCTCAGCGAGAAGCTTGTTTATTTTCATCGCGAGACATCCTTGATATCTTGAATGAAAGCTGCAGTTAAAGCGCAGAGCTTGCGCGCGCTTGAAATCAAATGAAAACGCTCGACGGAAGATTCACGCTCGCAAAAGATTTTCCGTTGCATGTCGCTTTCAAAGAGCGTGGCAATTAGTAATGTTATTTTACGGATAATGGAAAGTGTCGCGCAAAATTTTCATACAAGCGAATCGAAATTCAAACTGAATAAATTTCGAATCTCACTCGGCGCGCGCTGTTTACACAGCGCGGACGGAAGCGATTCGGATGAGCGGGCATGAAAATTGCGTGGGATTCGATTGCGCGGGGACACAGACGAAAACAGACGCGCCACCGGCGCACTACACGTATTTCTTATGCAAACGTCGTCGGGTCAGCGGCTTTCATTATTACGAGAGAGAGAGAGAGAGAGAGAGAGAGAGAGAGAGAGAGAGAGAGAGAGAGAGAGAGAGAGAGAGAGGCAGCTGTCGCCGATGCGCACTTGTGGATTGAGCGTATCGCGACGTCTCAGCCGTGCCACACGCGACACACAAGTGTGCTCGCGCACACTTCAATCATAAACTGTGATATATAAACTGTGTACGTACATGTATTTACAATAAAATAAACTGTCTTCTTTGTGTCCATACAGTACGTATGCAAAACCGAGACGTTCGGAGAGACGGTTAAGCTCTGACAGACAATAAGACGATAACGTGCCGTAAGAAGTCTTATTGTCAGAGTTATTTGCACTTGTAGCGCTTGTATTTTGATTGTAGAATGATTACGTATATAACACGCTGGATTCCGCAGCTTGTGCCAGAGCATGTGCCAGAGCATGTACCAGAGCGTGTGTGTGTGGGAGTAGGTATATATCCTTGCGCATCCTCGCGCGAATAAGCACTGGCTGTGTCCTTCTTTCGTCATATTTACCTACATTTACGTATGCAAAAAGAGACGGGAAGGAAGGGGGAGAAGAGAGAATATACAACTCTGCGCAGATTGAAGACGCGGTCCTGTCGAGTTGCACTTGAAAAGCGAAGCCACGCTACTGTTTACGAACTTCGTGCTGCGCAGATTGTGATATCATCGTTCAAATAAAGTGATATGAATTTTGTGCGGCATGCAATTGCTTTCCGCACACTCCCCTTTACATTTCTATCCCGGAACAATAAATTTTCGTTAACAAATGGCTGTTGATAAACCGTTTTCTATAATTCGCAAGGATATCGCACACGCTGAGAAACACAGAAACGATGTTGCAACAAACTAACTTTTCATTTTCAATTCGCGCGTAATTCGCCCTAGATGTGTTCGCAGTACGTAAGAATTCAAAACGCACATGTTTGCTTTGTACTGTTTATTGTTACAATTTTCGATACGCGAGAGACTGTGAGCGCACTTGATGTTGCCCCGAAATATATTTAAATCGACCATTTTTTATCTTCTAGGTTTTTCCTCTCGTTTGTGTTCGGGGAAACACAATACGATATACTTTGTTTCTCGACTAGTCTGATAAAAAAAAAAAAAAAAAAAGTGAATACTTTCTCGATGAGTCGTCAAAGTTAATCACGTATTAGTACGTAACTGTGACAAATAACCTTCCCACCGTGAACATTGTTGTTCATGATAATTATTGAAATTACGATTGTAAGTCTGTCGAGTGCCGCGACAGTGTTCAATTTTCATTCAAAACGGCTGAATTACAAAAAAATTCGCTAACTAGGTCGGCCGCGGCGGCTCGAGGGAAGGACGCGCAATCTTATCGCGAATTTGCGAATCTTTTTCCTTCTGTGCCAAAAAAAAAAAAATATTTAGCTGTCAAGGCCGTTTTTTACTGCCACTCCATGAAACCTTCGGCACGTGATTTACGAGTCGGAAGACGCGTGTTGCGGTCTTATAATCTCAAACGATAGAAAGACGTTTACGTTTGCACATCCACATTTTTCTCTTCGCTGCACATGTCTCTGGTATTTTGGCGTCGCGGAAACTACTACCTCGTCTCTTTTTATCGAGCGCAATAAGCGCGATGTCCGCTTCCGATCGAAGAAGAATGTCTGACAGGTGCGGGAAAAGAAGTTCGCGGAAAGAGCCGCGATAAATCGCGCTCACTTCCCCGAATAACAAGAAATTATTTTACGAAAGAGACCGGATGTGGCGTCGCTCCGTTCATTGATTCCGAAATTGATACTGACCATTCGCTGTGTTGTGATTGCAAAGTATTTCGCGGATTGCGAAGCGAACATTCTGACAAGCTCAATGAACTCGCGTTTGTTCGGACGACGAAAAGCACGAAAATTCTTTCGTATTTTTGTCAATAATTTTCTAAAATGTTTTTTTTTGTTTTTTATTACAAATCTTTACAAAATGTCGTTGTGTGTTTCTCACATAGATACGTACATGGAAACGCCGAGTCTCGTTATAATATTTCAACGTTCAACGAGCGTGTTGGAATGTAGTTTGATTGAATTCTTGAGCGTGCACAGACATCATTATCATAGACGACTTTTTACAGACCACAGATAACGCGAGTGGCAAATATGCGATAAATGACGTAAATGTTATTTGACGTGTGCGCACCGGGAGAATCTTTCGTTCCCTCAAGATATCAGCGTGGCACGCTCATCCTCCCGGGGACAAATCACCGTGATTATTTTTATGATACATCGATTTATTGCTGCGTTTTCTGTTGCGAGTGCACAGGTCAAATACACACTTAAATCGTGCGCGAACATGTATTGCGACTTGGTGATGAGAAACACTTTTGATGCGTTTGTATTCGCGCGCTGAAAAGCGAGCACGCCATAAATCGCGCGGAGTATTGTATGTACGGTTTTGCACGCGCGACATCCCCGATTGCGAACAAATAGAAGATTAAATGAACGCAAATTAATCAACATCTGTCAGTTACGTAAATATAAGCAATATTTTTGTCAGGTATTTATGCAAAACGAAGGTGTTGCCTTCGTGCGGCAATTTAAGTTACGCACTAATGCGTTTGTCTCTCGTATGCGCAATTGGACCTTCGAGTGAAACAAGCTCAGGTATTTTGCGTTTTAATCGCGTCTTTATTTAGCTCTTGCGACAATTTTATTTTTATTTAACACGTCGAGCTCCACCCGTGGTCACCCGTGATCGGCGTTGCTACGTTTTTTAAAATGATTAAAATAAAATGAACAACGCATCGATTAAAAAATTTTGAAAAGCGCAAATAACTAGAGAACATTGTGAAATAAAAAGTGCACTATTTAACACGTAAAAACTCTTATTGAAACATGATGTTTTATGAAAATTAAATTTTGCAATGTACTATGTGTTGAAACATATTTTGCAAATATTTCAAGCAGAAATGGGTCTGACCATTAGTAATCTTTGCAGCAAGTGTTTACTTTTTTGTGCAATGTTTTGCGTGCTGAAATTTTTGACTTGGTATATTTTAAACAATATTACGCACTAAATACACTCGCCTTTCCTTCTTTTAAATTTCATGGCGTATCTTCAAAAAAGTTAATCTATGATGCATGTTACACGTAAACTATGGAATTTTATTACTGACAGTGAATTCGAATTTGGAACGCGATCTAAAAGTAATCGAGTGCACTCGTGGGGTCACAAAGGTCGCGGGTAACCACCAGCGAGATAAACGCACTACTGATAAAGATATGATCTTATTGGACCATAACATTTATTGCAAAATATTTTATCATTATATACTTAGAATTATGAAAATTCTAATGTGGCTTCCAGGGCAAGACATACAAATATACTTTTTTTTTATTCTTATGCGCACACTAATGAGTCAGAAAGAAATAAACAAGCACATTTTCTTGTTATTTTACAAATAAACATGTTTACCACAGAAGAATAGTTCGTTGAAGTACTAATTAATTAATATAGATAACAACAATAACATCTTGCTTGAAGAATCGCAGATAACAATCGTGTGTAGTATAAAGTGCGTGTAAATTTACGCGATGACACGAACGACGCAATAAAAAAAAAAAGAAAAAAAAAAAAAAAAAAAAAAAAATCCGAGACGATAGTCTTGTTCTTGTACAGATAAGGCCAATCAATGGCTCGTAGTTATGCTCCGTTGATTAATTTTATCACTTGTGCGAGAGTAATAATAGAAGGGTCTTTTGAGAGATGTTTCCCGCGCAGCGTAGATACGCCGGATGGTTATTAATCGTTCCCGGTAAACAGATCTGACGATATATATATGTATGTAGCCACACGCACAGAACGGGCGAGAAAACACGACAGGCGAGCGGGAACATAAATAGGAAAATCGATCTTGCTATTCTATCTAAATAACGAACATCGATTTCTATTTTTAGCCGCGCGTAAATTTTTCCCCATTTTTCGCGTTGTTTCTCGTTATCTCTGTTTTTCGCTCAGATATTTTTCATTCTTATTTACCGTTACCTTTTCACTGTTTCTCTGATAACAATCAATTTGTTTAATTTCTCGCTCTTTCTCTCAGATGTTGAAAATCTAATAAATTCAAATCTTTTGCAGAAATTTAATTTCAAACATATTTGTTTTTTAATGTATTTCTACGTTTATTTTTCCCCCTGTTTTACATCACTGTTTTATAGCAAACTTATTGTTGAAATAACGAAAACGTTGTATTAAAATAGTGTTCCACGTGTTTTGTTGAAAATTTGTTAGTTCGCTCGTACACACATTTTTTTTCTTTTTTTTTTTTTTACCTTTATGTACACGTCGATGCAAACCATCAAGAGATTACAATAATCCGCTTGATTTTATTATACCGATCGCTAGTGTTGTGCACGCTCGTTATCGAATTTCAAAGATTGGTCTATTTCAGGATTGATTTTGTCATTGTATTCAACGTAGAACGGACGGATGTTTGTATATCCAATGAATGAGAGAGAGAGAGAGAGAGAGAGAGAGAGAGAAAGAGAGAGAAAGTTTATTTTAATGGGTGACGTTGCAATGAATCGTTGTAGACATCAATCGTCGTAGACATCAGTGAACAACCATTTAGTCTTTTTTTTCCCGACAAAATGTCCGTCGTATTTTCAGGAAACGTAAACATTTGTTTTCCCAATTGCCGAGTTTATGCCATTTTTTTATGTTGACATACCAACTGTGTTATTTGCTGAAATTTGCTGCATATTTTCTAATTTTAAATTTTATATCGCGATATATTTTGATTTTGTGGATATAATTTTGAATATGAATTTCCTACAATATAGAGATCCACCATAAATATCGTATTGCATCTCGAACAGAGTGGCTCGGTGAATCGTGAAGAACGGCAGCGTGGAGAACAATGAAGTGTATAATTGGTTGCGTTGCAACGTGTCGTCATTAGTTTGATGACAAGAATTATTTCCGGTCGCTCTTTATTCAAACATAATACGTCTTTGAGTTTCAACGGAAAACCGCGATTTGTATTATATCACACACGCGAAAGACACACGTGGGACAGAGAGCTAATTTGAAGGTGAACCGCACGCGGAGATATTTCGATATGCCATCACACACAGCTGTGGCGAAAGAGAAATCACGTTCAACTTCAATTAAAATAAATATATGTATAGTATAAGCAATTATAAAATAATATTATAATAATATTAAACAGTTGATGACATAATAACATTACTTACTTAACCTGTTAACTGGTATGTATGACGAAATATTTCGTCATACACGAACTACTACTGCAATAGGCATGACGACATTTTTCGTCATGGAAATGACGAAAGTCATGGAAAATGACGAGTTGAACAAAAGTTTATTCCCCGGTTTGGAATGCACATAATTACAGCAATCAAAAATGTGGCGATTGAGTTTAACGATCGTGTGTGTGTAACATCGAGATCCTCTGATCTATATTGCGTGACACGCTTACTTTATTTTCGCGCCTTTACGAGCGAGGCATCCATTATCTTTCCGTTCGCTTCCGACACAAGGACGTCATCGTCGTCATTCGCGCGCTATTGTGCATTATACACGCATTATAATTTCTGGATGTAGCGGCGTGCGCGCGGAGGGAACGTTACACATAGCGGCGCCTTATCTCCCGACATTGGTTGTGTTGCACCGAGACTGCGTGTCAGTCTCTTGCGATGATTCGCGATTAATTTATGATGGTGTTGTTACTACTTCTCCGAGAATCCTCGCTGCGGCGGGCGCTCGCCATCTGTTCAGAAAGCCACTTTGAAAGACAGCGCTCTCGCGCCCCGACTTAGTTCTCTCGAAATAGTCAATCTGTTTTGATCTTGAATTCTCTCACGTTGGCGTGTGTATTCCTTCGCCGAGCATAAAGTTGTTTTCATTCCAACAGCTACTTCCATTAAGTGTTGATGCTGTGTAATCGCGTAGTCTAATGTCTTCGCTTTATACGCATTTGAGTTCTTTGAGGAAAAAAAAAAAGAGTATTCTCGCGAGCTCGCTTCGCACTTGGATTACACTTTTTTTTTTTTTTTTTTTTTTTAGTGACACAAGAACTCGTCGTCATTTTTACATCGTTACGTATGTGAGAATTTTTCTTAGCAAACATTTTTCAAGAAATATACTTGTTCTTTGAGCGCAAGTATTTTCAGCATTTTTTTTGCCGCATAACTTGTTTCTTATAGCAAGTTATTTATGAATCTCGTGTTCATTCTGCGTGATTAGCTTCCGCGTGCTCGCTTTTTTTTGTTTTATTAAAGCGAGATCACCTAGAATTATTGCTAAACGCGATTCGAAAAGGCGCAAAAAGCGCCTCTCACCGCGCATTATCCGCTATAATGTCAATATAAATTTGCTCTACTGATTCTCAACCAGGATACGTTCTCACCTCTATGTGTGGTAACCATTAAGTAACGGCGAGTATACGGTTATTATCGACGAAGGCTCTGTGAGTAATTATGACGAACAAATAGGTCATTAAGTTCGCGTTGCATATTTTTTTTCTTCACTACTGAGATGATGCTGACGGAATTTCATGTCGAGATATCGACATCTTTCCAAAGTAAAACACTTAACTTAATATTCACAGAATTAGTTTAGCGTGAAATTCGCGGTGATAACTGTGTCTGCACACAGTTAAGTGACAGTTATTTGCATTCGGTATCGCATAGAAGTGAAGCTTATCAAACTTCACAAATCTTGACGCAAGCTTGACGCGATGACACATTGCCGCAGATCGAAACGACAACGGAGGAACGAGATTGCGTGATCGGATACATCGCAATCCGATTATATTTATGAACCTCGTGATGCTCTTGTTCGGTGATTGTGCATAATAAGTAGTATCGACGATATCCGCGGCACGTGTTCGCCTCGTGAACAGCTGCTGTAGCAGAATAATAGTAGAGATACACGGAGAGAGAAAGAGAGAGAGAGTGAGAGAGAGAGATGTCATCCGCTTCTCGATACTTTGCACGAATATGTATATACGTTTCTTTGCTGTCAGAAAACCCAACAATACAAGTAGGGTAGGTAGCAAGACAAGTCGGGTAGCGCGTGTTTTCAATACAAAATACAATATAAGATAGATATACACGCAGAAATTGCATACTTGAACAATATTTCTCTCTCTCTCTCTCTCTCTTTCTCTCATCGCGGTATAACATTCGCGATGTCGCAACAATGAGCTATTTAAATCCGAGATGCAAAAAAATTATATATTCACGTTCGATTGTACGCCGCGCATCACATTTGGAATTTCCCTGATTGCTCGCGTGTAAAAACCGACAGGTTTCTTGCGTGAGAGCAAGGAAAAAAAAATACCGAATGAGGAATTACCAGTCGTATTGTTTGTGACAATAGAGAGACACGATGTGTCACATCTTTTTGATTGTGTCATGACCATCGAGACGACAAGTATATAATATTGTTCTCTACGTTTAAAGAGAACGTCTATCATTTTCGAGGGCTCTTGACGTCTCCGCTTAGTCAATCACGCTTAGTGTATGTCACGTGACATTGGAGGACGAAATAATTTTTGTCAACAGTTACGCAACGTCTGTGAAAAAGACAGGGACATCGAGGTTACAATCGTTACATCTTCGAAGTTTCGCACGCGAAAAGACATGCGTTGACACCCATTCAAAAATAAATCCCCCATCCGGAAATAAACAGTAAGTTTCTCCGAAATTACTCACGAAATTACGTTTCTTCCGAAATTTTAATAATCATTAACACAATTTTTTATGTCATGTAAATACTAAGAGGATATTGTTTTAAAAAAAGACAATAAACGTACAACAAACGTATTACAAAGTAAATTAAAAACACGTGTGCAAAATAAATCGGAAGATAAATCAATTGTTTAAAGATTATCTTTTCGCGCATTTTATTATAGCGGAGTGATTTATTATGTAATTTGCGTGCGCGTTAACAAGCAGGCGGAAATCACAGATTAAACAGGAAACGTCACACGCTGGATGTAGGAAATATATATTGAACGCATACACACACTCCCGGCATAATTTGTTTTTACGCTTTTAGCGCTTGTCGGTTATCGATCAACGATATGAGCGACTTCAAGGAGATACTGGAGATTGAAAAATACTCGCATTATAACGGGCGAGGATTGGTCGCCCGGTTAATCTTCTTTATAATTTCCGTCCGACACAAAAGGTTAATCGCGCGCGCGCGCGCGCGTTGACAGAAGATGTATCTTCCAAGAGAGCTGCCTATGCTAGAAGAAATATATCACGCTCTCGAGAATGCCGGAGATATAAATTGTTCATGCATTCTTCAACTTCCTGAATTTCTGCTGGATTTATATTACACGCCTGAGGCGTCATTTCGTGAGTTTTATGTAACTTTAATACGCGCCACGTCGCAATTTGTTGCATTAGAAATGACAATGGTCTTTTTTTTGTTTCTTTCACAATCGCGACCGTAACGCGGTCTGATCTTCGAGATTTACGTGAACGAAGATCTCACTTCAGAAGAAAGACGCGCGAGAGTTTTCATCGGGATCTGGAGCCTCAAGACGTCATCTCATATCGCGCGCCTTCACGAGTGCCGTTATCAATAATGTATGACGTCGGAACTCTCTCATGAATATTTAACGACCGCGCGGTCAATCGTTTCTAAATACGTCGCGCGATATATATTAGCTTTATATAATCTAAGAGTTACATAAAGTACAAAATAGAATGTTATATCACTTCAAGTTATTTTCTAACATTACGAAGTGAGAAATTTCGAGAAGAGGTTGAATGTTTTTATTTTCATTGGATACATATGGAAATTTTTTATAAGATTATCTAATAAGCAAAAGAACACGAGATATACGATTACGGTACACCTTTAATTATTGCAAAAACCACGTATAAATTTTAATCGCGAACGATGATAAAACACGTTGAAAAAAAAAAAAATATCAACGATAACGGACGCTGATAACCGGATAGAAAACGAGGAGCGTAAAAATAAGTGAAATAGTTCATTATCGTGACCTTCTTTCATCCACTAGAAGGAGGAACTGGGCTATTTCTGACGGCAGCGAGCCCACATGCATCGGCACGATCGATAATTCGTCGTACCTCGCGGGACATTCATGTTTTTCGTCGTTGAGGCGTTAGGTGCATCGATCGTGTGTCTTCCAAGCCTAGGACATATTGTTCGCCTGTGCATCAGAGCGCGAATGCATGCGTGCGTGCGTGCGTGCGTGCGTGCATGCATGCATGCGTGAAATGCGCGCATAGAAATGTAATAGCTTTTGTTCTCTCTCCACGCTGTGGGTTTTTTCTTGATTTTCTATTTTGCTGTTTGTCAAAAATGGAATTTCGTCCCGAAATTGGCGACGAAAGATCTGGTTATCTTATTATTGTGAATTGCGAGGCTGTCACTTTCGTGCGGTCATCTTTTTGAAGAGACAGACACAGAAAAAGCGCGTTCGAGAAAGAGATATCTATTTTTAATACCTAAGAATTCGTCGTAACATATATATATAAAGAAAAACAGCTCATCTCTGGGATTACGAGGACTTCCCACGAAAATGTTTCCGCGAAAGTAAATTAGTCGGTTTTCTTTTTTCTTTTTTTTTTTTTTTTTTCGAGCTTACGAAGTTTCACGTATTCCTGGATTTCTTCTTTAATTGTGTATATACGCGCGGAACGACTGCATATGTTCTTACCGCAAAATATTTAGACATTTGGAGAATGCCACTTTTCTGAATATATTATTGTTACATGCGCATTCATTCATAATGTTGGGATAGAAATGAGTTTTTTAGAAAATAAAAGTCAAATATTTAATTTAGACAAAAAATGCAACTACGTGATGTATAAATTACAATATATTAATTTATATATTAATAATAATGTAATATAATATTATAATAAATATTATTTAATAATAATATAAAATAACATATATAAAATAATAATTTATTAATAATATCTGCAGTAATATATGATAATTAATTTATATATATTTAATAAGTAGTTATTTAATATTTCAGAAATGTATATTTTCAAATCTTGTTTTTAAAACAGTCGAGTTTTTTGTGTAAATTGAAATTGTGAGAATACGTATTTTCTATTTTCTTCATTTACATAAAATTGTTTTTTTTTCAATTCGCATTTCTCGTCGCGCTTGAACATACGCAACCTCGGTATGTGCATTACAAATGCGACAAAAACTTCATTTTTCCGGATCGAGTCAAGCGTGGCAAAATCTCAAACCTCTTACCGAATTCACACCTACACGATCTCTATGGGCGCCGATCTATGACGTCTGCTTCCTGTGACTTTTTCTCAGACTTTTTTGCGAATACTTCAAACAAACTGCAGAGCTACGCAATCGCGAGGCTCCGGGAAATATGCGATTCTGATAAAATCCTGAAACGTAATACTACACGCGTATCTATATTTCCAGCTACGCATCGCTTCGATAGAAAACGGGAGCTCACTATCTGTGTACTAGTAAAGTGATAAAATATAGAATTGATAAAATTTAATTGCGTCTCCTTCTGGATAAAATTGATAATATATATCATATATGTAATGAGTTCCTAGTTTATATAATTTTTATATAATCTTTTCAATAATAATCTTTCCGAGTTACCTATAATAATAATTGAAATGCACACGCGCATTTAATATGTTCGAGAAATTGTACACGTTATTGGTTTTTTTTTTTGCACTGAGCCTAACCACATATTCGTTATCGAATAATTTATAAGGTTTTAATCCCAGAACAATGGATGGCGTGATGCCACCTTTTAGATTGTTAAACATTAATCACGCCGCACGTAACGTTTGCTTAATCACGCGCGATAATGAACGTCACCACTAATATTGTTTCGTCGTTGTTAAAAATCTTTTAAACCAACAAGTTCGATTCGTATTACGATGAAATGAGGTTAATAGAGAATGTACAATATTTAGTTGGATTACGCGCGCGCGCACAAATAAACCTAGAGCATGAAGTTGAACGACACGTGAGTCGTGTCACGTATTCTGTTTTTTTTTCTTTTATTTCTGCAATTATCGCCGCAACTGACACGCGAGAGAATCTCGTAATTTCTCTCTCAACAACAGTTTCCCAGACGTTATCAGAATTCTGTAACGTTTGTTATTAATATCTTCTTTTTGTTTGCTTTGTACCAGTGACGTTTATTTATCAATTGAATCACTTTAATTCCCGTGAGATGAAAGTGAAAAAAATACACGAGTAAAGGAAGTAAGAGTGATTACAATGAAAAACAAAAAAACAAAAAAAAAAAAAGAATTAAGAGGAACAGGAAAGTTTTTTCGCTTTGAGGAAAAAAGTGTCTTGTCTCGTTTTTCCGAGATAGAAACACATCACTTTTCCGTAGCGTTATTCCGGCTAGGATTAAAGCGGGGCTTTTCCAATAATCCTCTTCCGAGAGTAAAGCTTCATCTTGAAACATCGGCGACAGCTTCAAGATAAGTGGCTGACCGCGTCTTCTTCTTCTTCTTCTTCTTCTTCTTCTTCTTCGCCTTATGTCCAAATTTATCTGCGGATCTCATTGTTGGCGATTTTCGAGTAGCAGAGCGAGTTCCCGGAAACAACTCCGAACAATACCACAAGCGTGATAGAAGTGGACGAAGATAATTTTAGATTTTTTTTTATTATTATTAATTTCTACACATACGTCGCGTGCTCGACATTTAAATAAACTGTCGATTAAACCTCAGATGACGACTTGGTGAATTCCAATAAACAATTTGGCACGTGCGACTGGCGCATGTTATCCTGGCGCGTGTCAGATAGTACACGTGTCTATTGATAGTCCCTTTCGAGAGCTAATAACGCTTCTGCGTCTCGAGTTCGGAGATTATTGCAGTGGAGTATGAATTAGAGATCGCTTCCGAAATTGTCTTCCCTGCAATATATATTGCGCAACGTAGTAGTCGGCATTGATTTCCTTTGAGAAGTTTCCATTAACGAGAGGATCTCTCTGAAAACCCACGCGTGGCTTGTACTCTCTCTCTCTCTCTCTCTCTCTCTTTCTTTCTGCTAAGGACGTATTGAGTTCGTCTCGCGTAATACACAATTAGATCGATCACAATCGCTCCCGATTTCATTGAATTTAAATTTATCCGAGAATCTAGACAAGTGTTTTGCAACGAAACAACGTCGATCTCTCGCGACATGTAAATAAGATTAAATTAAAAATGTTGGAGCAAGGATACATAGATATGCAGTCTTCTAGCTGATCTCTCTCCGTGACACGAAATTTTGATACAAGTCTAATTAAGGTCAAAACCTATGTCATCGGCAACTTGAAAGTTGCCGGGCTTTATTTTATATCGACTCAATATCGACTCGAGGTTCTCGATTAACCTTAAATTAAGTACCTTTTCTTGTTCCCTCCCTGCGCCATAGATAAAACTATAATCTGGAAACAAATAATGACTTGTGTTCCGCAGCCAGCTTAGTTAAATCGGGTTAGTGACTGTACACGCACACAGAGAAAAAGAGAGAGAGAGAGAAAGAGAGACTTATAAATTATTTTAAAATTCATATCCGCTTATATGAGAGAACAAGTGCAGGATGCAACTGTAGTATGCGCACTTGTGCACGTATATCACAACTCGCCGATGCATTCTCTGCTCTCTCCCACTCGCGCTCTCGACTCTCCGTTCGCCAACACGCCGACAAGTGGAGAGAGACATCGGCACGCGTGCAACGGAAAGAAGAGATGGAAACGGGTGCGAGACAGGGACAGCGAGACCGACAGGCGGAGTGGTGTGCCCGCCAAGATAAAAAGCCTCGGCCGGCGCGATTCAGGCACGTAGACCACGTTTAGCAATCGGGCGGCTCGGCGGAGAAGCCAACTCTGCCGCTCGCAGGCAGCTCAATACGAGAATACGCGAGGTCGGTGAATCAGAAAGTGCTCTCATCCGTGACTCTCCGCGTCACGCTCCGGAGACTCGAATCATCATCAGTCGACGAACCCGCGAGAATCCGGGAGTCTGGAATTGGAGCAGTTCGCACGAAATTCACGACGCGCGTTTTGTGTACCGTACAATTAGTTACTCACGTGAAAATTATTCGGTCGAGAAAGCAAGGAGGAGACTGGAACGGTTTCATTTACATATCACACGCGTTCGGAGATTGTATAATCGGGATAATCGTTTTCTCTCTCTTTCTCTCTCCTTGTGAGTTTTTTTTTTATTGTACAACCGTCACGGTCTGAAACGCGACGGTCAGTGACCGGAAGATTCTTCCGCACGGACTTTCCTTTTGCATTCCGTGAGAAAGAGAGAGAATTCTCCAGTGTTTCGAAGCGGTTGCAGTTGCAGCTGTGAACATTCGCGCAATGATGCCGCAGAACGGCGAGGTGGAAATGGACGCTGTGGACGAGTCCGTCAGGTACTTCAATTACCTGAGGACTCTGGCGGATCTCACGGCCATAGCCAGCATCCTGGCGGTGCAGGTAATTTGGAAGATTATGTTTGATCTCGTCGCGGTTGATGCGAGCAGAGTCAAATTGACTCCTGAACGCGAATATTAACTTTGAGTTCACGTGCGAGTGTTGTCACACGAAAGATTGCATCCCAATCACAGTTTCCACTGACAAACGGCATAAACCGACGAAACTGAAACCGCGTTTTGATAAAATAACATAATAGTTTCAGCGATCTACGATCTTTTATATCCAGTTTTTGCGTACGACAATACAATAAAACTTTTTATTCTGCACACGATATATATCTGATACTAAACCAGTTTGTTTACAGCGTTTGCATCGGTCGCTGGAACTCTTAACGCAATCAATGAACTCGTATTACAATTTAACACACGTTTGTCAAATTCGCGCGCTCGATCTCGCCGAGATTAGGTTGACCAATGATTAATTATTGAAATCGGCGAGACACTCCGAATAAAACGTCATGACTTAGCAGTCAGAAAGAAATACGTCAATATATGTCAATGTATATTCATGATATCCGATTTTTTTTTATCAGCGATTTTCAATAGATTCTCACTGACGGCCATCTGCCGCGCTAATTCGGCCAAATAGAAATGTCACGATTAGGATTTCGAACGTTCGGCGTTTTCCGATTGATGTCGCAATCTGACGAATAAAAGGGTTGAACGAATAGGTATAGGTGAAATCGTTGTTTATGATGATGTCGTTTGGACGCGCTTCTGTGGTGACCTAAATTCTAAATTATTGAGCGATCGCGCACCAAGAACGATGCATGGCGTGATAGCAGGTATATTCGTTTAATTATAGATCTGTGTTATCGGTAGCCTCACGTGCGTCTGTCTTGTTGCTGCCGAACCTGTCGATATATATCTCGATATAATCCTATCTCGGTATAATCTTGATAGAGTTTTCTGCGAAGATAGACTTTCGCCAGAAACTCTTTTAAACGCTGATCGGTATCGTCAATGAAGACGGCGACGAATCTTCTTCCCTCCCATCCTCTTCCGATAAGCAAATCGAACGGTTAACAAGTGATTAAACTCGGAAATCGATCGATAGCGAAGAAAGCGCACACGGCGCTTATCTCCAGTTTACATCGCGACGACGAAGAAGAAGAAGAAGAAGAAGAGAATATCTCGGGCGAAGACTGTCTTGATCGATCGGGTCGTCTCTTACGAACTGTCATCAAACTTTGTTTAATTGCATGGGACACGTTGTCGTGCAAACAACGACGCGATTGCGATTATTTTCGATGACTATTCCTTGACACACTACTAAAACGACTCGGAGAGGAGATGGCGACTAACACAGTGCCGTGCGCCTGTGATTATCTGGAAAATGAGCGAGGAGAGAGAGAGAGAGAGAGAGAGAGAGACGAGCAGATTGTACTGTCGTTGAAACTGCTCGAAATAATACATATCTCACTCGAGGGGTCAGAAGATATCTCGCCGAACCTCTTTACTGTCGACTCACGCGCGCGCTGTCATTGCGATCGAGCATTGCATGCGGACAATTTTATATCCACGGTCGTCGCGCGGAAAACAGACGATGTCGGCTCATCGAAATGCATTTCCGCGATTCAATATTCCGCTCGTCTGCATTTTATACTTGCAAAGTATACCCAGACGCAATTTCAAACAGTCGACGTAACGCATTCGTGTCGTTATACATTAACGTACACTCAAATGTCTCAATTGTCAAGATGTGTTTTTGTCTCTCATGCAACACATATTTTCGAGAACACGTGCGAAAGCGCAGCTATTCGCTGATTACCGGGACGAAACGTCACATCTTTCGATGACTAATGATTAGTAATCTATTTCAAAATGTCTTAGGTGTTGCGTGCACACACAAGTTCGACGAAACATGAGGTAAACGTGAATCATGCTCGCCACGCTTTAATTAGTGAGAATAATGATTGCCGAGGAGACATGCGTCAAGAAAGACTGAAGAAGCGCTGTTGAACGACCGCGATCTTAACCTTTTGCGACATTTAAATAAAAGTTCATTGATAATTATGGAAAAAAGATGAGACGCCTATAGACGAGAAGGTGCGATGTGGATTACTTTTTTAATCCGGTATGTAATCCGGTATAAAATTCATCTTCGCTCGTACGTGTGAGATCAACAAAAAAAAAAAAAAAAAACAATTGCGCGTTCTTATTAATTGTTGCCAAATTAATCCTATCTCGCCGAACACAAAAGAGAAATACCGATTAAATACTTTATCGTCATCTTCGCGTTTATCTGATTAAGATTTAAGCGTTTAATGAATCATCATGCGATTTATATGAACGTTTGTATCGATGTGATATTTTAATTACATCATTTTCGATAATAACCCACGTTGAAACATTCCGTTCTCAAAAGTAAACAATAGACACCGTTCGATCGCGTTTCGATAAAGTTCGGCAAATAAAATCTCATCACTTATCTATCTACGATTTATTGTTCGGAAAGTTTCAAGGTGAAAGCGTTTCTTAAAATATTTCTTAAAACATATATATATTGCTGTTAACAAATATATACCTATATAATACGGAAGTATTGTCTCGCGTAACGTAAAAAAAAAAACACGTATCAGATGTATGATTCGGGAAATTATAGCGTTGACGTTTACGGCGGCTTTGTCGCGAAATTCTCGAACGTGACTTACCCGGAGCGATTTCGCGCGAGGTTGTTATAGTTTCGCGCGATATATATAAACCGCGCGATTCCGCCGTTTAAATCAGACCCGTGATTTTCACCCGGATTCGCGTCGCGCTTGGAAAATCTCTCACCTGAATGAAGTGCATTAAAGCCGAGCACGCGTAATCGAGCTCCGCGGTAACGAAGTGCGCTAATTTATCATTCGCGCACGTACGTCGGGCGAGCGCCCGTGTCACGTTTTACTTAGTTTTCTCCATCGACCTACTTTGCCGCCTTTCGAAATCCTTTTTATCTTTATAGCACTAAAGCGACGTGCAGAGAAAATGCGTCTCACGCTGAATTAAATGAGACACGCTGTGATAAGCGTCACACTAATAATTCATCCACAGCGAGCAGCTCTTTCTATGAATTACCGGATGGTCGCGCCGGGTTTCTTTTCTTTTTTTTTTTTTTTTTTTTTTTAAAACAAAAGCATCGTAAAACAGAACGAATTTAAGAGGTGCAATTTAACACGGCGACGTTGATGTGAAAGCGGTGTCGCAGGTGACACATCTATAAAATCGAGAAACGCGCGATATTACAGCAAAATTGGAATGAGAAAGACTTTTGAATCAATTCGAACACGCCTCTTTTATGTTCTCCTCTCTCTCTCTCTCTCTCGCAAGGTTATAGCGATTTTTCCTGTTTGTTTTTTTTTTTTTTTTACATGTAGTAATTTGAGGATTTTTTAAAGACTAAATTACGGACAGAGAACATCGAGAGTCAAAACGATAAAAAAGTTCAATAATTGTCTTATAAATTGTCTTATAAATTATACGTTTTTTATTTTTACGACAGTATAATGGAAACACTTACAATATTTCTTTACCGGTTGTTATTTCTTGTCTTGCGAGAGATGTAAGGAGCAGATTACAGGCTCGCGGTAATAATTATAGCGAATCAATTATTATTTCAATAAATATAAAGCGCGCGTACTTTGTTCTCGCGCAAAAAAACAGACCAAGTGTTCGGTTGACGCGAGAAAAATACTTGTTTTAAATATGAAACTTGGTAATTAGATCGCAACAGTTTTTCGCAACAGGACAGGAAATTCAACTTCTCCCACATGCGTATTTGCGTTTATCTACCCACCCAGTGAGCTTGCTCGCGTTCCCGACACACCCGTGCAAAGATGATGTACACAGCGATAGCGATTCTGATAAGAGAGGATAGCGACGTTATTTGCTCTCTATTTGGCGAGAGTAGGCGTTTCGTGCGGGTCCCGCAGAGCGCACGCGCAGAAAAGAAATGCGTGGCTGTTAATAATGTGCGAACACACATCGCGAATACCATAAATACCGTAAATATTTGCGACGTGATAAGGGTCGACGAAAATCGCGCCGAGAGAGCGGGACGAGAAAATTCCTCAAGAGAGACAGAAGATGAAATTTTTTGATCCCTCTCTCAACCTCGACTGTCCTCTCGTTTCCTTTCTCGATATCGAACATCGATATCTCCCGCTTTCCGTTATTCGTCTGTCCGCGGGAATCGCAAATCCTCGAAACTAGTGCAGCTCTTCTCTTCATTATGCATCTGCGACACTATATAGTTTAACAGTAACGACGCGCTGCAGATATTGCTCAAGGTCGGTTATAATCTGACTTGGCGGTCGCGCGCACGTTTTCCCCTCACTTTAGGCTGGGTAAAGTCTCTCATAAAAATTTCCTCTCTTTTTTAAACAATATATAAAATTATATAGGTCGAGAACGCGATACGATTTTTATTGAACTTCTTCGATGGGGCTTATATCACAACGACGATGCGATTCTCCGATTCGAAATCGGAACGCGGGAATGAAAAAAAAGAAATATATATCGCATCTTCGATTATATTACATGCAGTTGATCTCTTAACGATCCATTTTTTATTTCTGATTGCAGTTCAAGAGAATGCTGAACAAAGAGCTGTCGCATTTCTCGGAGTCGTCAAAGTCTGGCAACCAGATTTCCGAATACATCTGCAGTACCTTCCTCGGTAAGTTAAAAATTGACGCGCACACGCGTTAGTTTTCTTAGTTTGAAACGCGTATAATAAAATACAACGCGATACAAGTTACAAATTCGAATCGCAAGTCCAAGGGAATAGAAAGCGATGTACGTCATTCTTAAACAAAAAACAGAAAAAAAAAGAGACTAAGAAGTACGTAGGAGCGAATGACGGAGAGAACGAGCGAAAAGGAATTATTCGATACCGCTTCTAACGAGGTCATCGCCAGAAGCGAGTTTACGGGTGCAATAAAACAAGCGCTCTTACGCATTAAAAGCCCTTGAGAAACCATAGCCGGGGTACTCACCGCGACCATTCGCACACGGTTAAGCTTGCTTGCTTGCTTGCTTGCTTTGTCCGAATGAACGAACGGTGGTGGTGATCTCGCGCAAGGTCTATCATCGGTAAAGAATCGATCTCTTTGTGCTCGAGAGAAAGAGAGAGAGAGAGAGAGAGCGCGGAAGAAAGGAAAGTCTACGAACTTCTCGAGAGAAGCGACGTCACATAAAAATCCATCCGGTTAACCTTTAACGTAATCTCCTAGCTTCTTCTGGCGATTTCGTTTTACGAGCTGTTGATATCGTTACGTAGCTTCTACCTAACGAGTTTCAATCCGATTATTCGGGCGAAAGTTTCTCAAAATCTATATAGCAAAACAAGAAATCGGGAAGACGCACTTTCGCGACGTGACACACGCGCGAATCTTATCCGCGCGCGTTATCTCACTCGCGTCAATCAAGTATAATTCCCGTAATGAGACGTGGTCACGTTACGGGCCGTGTTATCGGCCCATCTGTCGCCCGACGCGAATCTATCAATTGATCTGATTACAAACACCATGTGACAAACAAACGAGATAATTCACAATTAGGGACACATAGCGAAGGTAACATCGCGTGTGATAACAACGATCGCGATTCTACAATAAACAACTGCAGTGACAAAATTGCGGCGCACTTTTAACTTTGTGCATTAATTAAATGATATTAAAAAGCGACATTTATCTGTCAATTATTTTTTTCATCAAGTCTCAAGCTTCAAGGAATATATGACATTACTATAATAACAATAGTAATGTCTTTATTACGCGAACATAAGCAAGTAAATAAGAAATGAAAATTAGAGAGTAAAAAAAGTTGTAGAAACCTAATAGAAACTATGACGAAACTATAGCTGGTAGATTGTTTAGAATGCCTTTTGCTTGAAATTTACAAAAGTAAAAATAAAAAAAAATAAACAAAAAAAAATGACTAGAAAGAAAATTAATGGAAGAACAAGAAAGAAAACTACTCGTTAATTAAAAACGAGCAGGTGTGAGTGTGCAGCCGAGCGAAATGAGGAAAAGGATGATGTTTCGGGTGTGAATTTCACTCGAATTAAAAAATTTCACGGCGACATGAGGAAACCAGAAGGAGATATCTTTCTTATAGCGATTAAATAATACAGGTGTAATGTGGTATAATGCACGTGTATAATAACGCGTCTAAAAAAAAAAAAAAAAGTGTACACTTTGACACATTCTTCCTCACGATGTCATTAGTGGTTCACCACCTCTGACCGTTTAATGTCAATCTCCGATTACCCTCATCCGGCTCATGCCCACGTTTCTTTTTTGTCTTTCGCAGACAAGCAGCAGGAGCTGGATTTACCGTCCTTGCGGATCGAGGATGCGGTCGCTGCAGCGGGTAGTGTGGACGCGCGGGCGGCGAAGAAGAAGGATCGCGCACAAAGAGGCCCGGCCGCTATGTCACACATCAGCGGCGTGAAACGGCCGTTGACACACACCAACAGCTTCACCGGAGAACGTGTGCCGCTCCACGGGGTGGAAACGCCGCACGAAGAAGAGCTCGGCAAGGTGAGCGCCTTTAACCTTTAGCGTTTTTTTCTTTTTTTTTTTTTTTTCGACGTCGTCGCGACATCTCGTCATGTGATGACGGGAAAGAGAATATATCGGATATATCGTTTGCGCAACGTCGCATTCACCAGCCGGGCGTTCGAATCGTAAATCACAGATTGGAACTCGAGACATAAACGTTACCGAGTTAAAAGAGAATAAAAAGCGATTTTAATGGCTGCGCAAAAATACACAGCGCAGAACAAATATCACAATTACCGTAACATTATCGTTGCGCCATTTTTTCGAGCTTCTTGTTTCAAATATATCCAGTATTAAAAAAATCGTTTGTGTAAATGTGAGAAAAGAACGTTCGAGTTACGCAAAGAGAAAAAAAATAGAAATTTTTACACAAAAAAAACTCCCCTATATGTAATTAAACAATCCGTATATAAAATAAATACGTGTATTATTTGTGTTGTATATAAACGTGTGTGTGTGCGTGTGCGTGTGTGTGTGTAATTATTTCACGCTCACGCATGATCTTTGGCTAATTATCGTCGGCTAACGACGTAGCTTTAACAGAATTTACTGGGACATTATCCACCCACGTGCCAATTCCACTAAACTGATTACCGGCTTCGACGGAATTGAGATTTATTCGACTGCACGATCGTTAATCGCAACATAACAAGAGAGAGAGACACGTGTAATCCGCGCGAAGCGCTGGGACCTTTTGATGAATACGACAAGTTTATATTATTAATGCAAGTTAATAATAACTCAATATTTCGCACACGTATGATCACACACTCGTGTTATTTAAAATAATCGCTTTGTTTAAAAAACGATTATTATTTCTCGACACACGAGTTGCGACAATGAAAAATCCTTTTATTATGTCGCAAGAGAAAAAACTGTTTTTTTGTTTTGCTGTATAAATGTTTTTTAAAGAAGATGTGTAGCACGTGGATTTCTGCGCGATAATCGTGTTAAATCGTAAATCACGTCGGAAATCGCGCAACACGCAGTGATAATAATCAATCGTGTTGAGATTATGAAAGTATTTAAATTGGATAATTATTTTTCTTGAGCTTTATAGCTTCAAAGTATAGCGTCAGTATACATAGTCGCAAAAGATTTATATACATCGGAATAAAATTACAATATTGAATATAGTTTTGATATTCCTTTAGATATTGAAGTATTTGTCATTGGTAAAAATGTAATGTGGAAAAATAATATTTATTAAATTTATTTACGAGAAAAAATACCAATAATCAAAACCGTGCCACTATAAAAATATTAATTTTTATTATTTAAAAAATATAAATTTTATAAATATTATTTATTTATTTATTTTTATTATTTTAATAGCTTTTGGTAAAGAAAAAAGAAAAAATTCCTCTTTTTTCTACGCTATATCTATTATGCATACGCATGACGTACAAAATAGCTCGTGATATCATCTCTGGATATTTTCGGAAAAAAATTCATTGAATATAAAGATTTTCGCGTTCATAGTTTTTCCACGAAAATCGTTCCGATTTGGCGAGTTTATCGCGATGTCGACCGCGTTTTCGCTATTTTTTCCGTCGTGAAAAATCCCGTTTATTGTTTTTCTTCGTTCTTTGATCCAATGTTGACGCAAATCGCATCGCGCTCGGAAATTCCGCCGGTGTTTCTGGCTTTCATCTACGTCGTCTATGTACAAACGCAATATCTTTATATCGCGGCTCGCAAAATTCACAGATTTGGAAAGTTTCAATCCGCGCATCCTCAATATGACGCGTCGCGGTCAACCGCAGACGTTTTTCGCGGTGCTTCTGGTTTTTTCGGAAACGCGCGCGAAATAACCGGGGCGCGAGAGAAAGCGAGGAAGATTGAGGATGGATCAGCGGAGCGATTTTTTTCGGATTAGAGAGAGATTATATCCTCCCGGGTACCAGCAATTAACATGTCTCGCACACGCGAAGTTCGCGCGCGCTACTTCGCTTGATCGTGCCGGGGTTGCTGTATCGATTGCGCCGAGGCTGCGCGATACTCTCGGCAAACTTTCGTCGGCGCGCTTCCGGTACACGTGTACCTACATGCATAACATCACAGAAGAATGGCAGCTTTAATCGTCGCGCGTTCTCATAAATCTCAGTATGCAATGTCTCGCGTTATTTCATTTTTGTACTTTTGTATGTTGTTACGTAAGCGCGCGCGCGCGCGCGCTTTTATAAGGACGAGATTCGAGAATATTCCGAGTTTATTGTATAAAAAAAAATCTCAGAAATAGCGTTCTCTTCGCGAGTCGTCTGGAGACCGAACCGGAAACAGTCGTTTTTAATATCAAAGATGTCAACAGTCGCGCGGAATTGCTTAGCGTAAGGTTTAATGAATTTTAATGAGCCGAGACTCGGGCGCGCAAACAAATAAAAATTCATATTTCTCGATGCAAATAAGTTTTAACCGACACGGAAAGATTTTGGATCGAGGTCGCGCGAAACTTAACTCGAATAACTTGCATTAGCGGCCCCTCCCACTCCTCCCGCATGTTGTGATGGCGAAGACGACAAAATTCTGAAATAAGTTAATTTTATGCTCTCGTCTGAGTAATAAACCGTGTTTTTATTATGCAAATCGCGATCGAGTTTCTTAATGAAAAAGGATAAGACACAGCGTGTGTATCGAGCTCCGCTATTTCGCATATTAATGAGATCTCTCGGCGTGGAAATTGCTGACGATATTGCTATACTAATGCCGAGCGGACGTGTCCTTAGATGGCCGTGTGATCTTTGCAGACCTTCCGCGACTCGAGACCCATTTTTTATGCCC
Source organism: Pseudomyrmex flavicornis (assembly GCA_014825475.1). Lineage (NCBI taxonomy): Eukaryota > Metazoa > Arthropoda > Insecta > Hymenoptera > Formicidae > Pseudomyrmex > Pseudomyrmex flavicornis. The sequence continues at coordinate 82,540 of QVNW01001648.1, forward strand.
ACGCAACTATGATTCAGCCGTTTCAGGCGCGTGTGCCGGTTCACAATGCGCCGTGAATGCTCTATTTGGTGTTTGAATCGAGTTCTCACCTACGTATTTGTTCTCGAACGAGATTCTCGAAGGAACAAGTTGAACTGGATCGTCTTAGTTTTGTTACATAGTTCAGTTGTCATATTTTATTTATATTTACAAACAACTTTCTCTCTGTCATCTTTCAAATTGACCGTTTAATTTTGTTTTCATCAAATTCATGAATAATCCCGACGTCGCTTGCAAATAATCTCTGCGTACAACCTTTGGACGGTAACATTGAACTCTATAATCTTTATGTTAAGTCATTGTTTTTCTTCTCTTTGGCGAATGACGCGTGTTGCGCACACTGCGATAGAAGAATTGAATAAAAAGTTCGCAATATCAACTTTCGTGAAGCGAAACGAAATTTAATTAGACATATCTTGTAACAACGATTCTCCGATACATACGACATCGTAAAAACACATTGTGTTGTAAAATGTTTTATAATCTTCGAATCGCGGTTTAAATTTATATACTGACACGGAAAACTTAGACAAATCCTATTTACCGTTTGTCGTCAATACAGCCTAGCTTTTCTGTA
>QVNW01001649.1:0-16247 GCA_014825475.1 Pseudomyrmex flavicornis
CTGTGTTGGAGCCGAGTGTGTTTTACGCGATCCGCAGAAAAAAAAAAATTCTTTTTCCCAATTAAACGCGATCTGAATCGCGACAGTCGCCAATTTATTTCAAGATTTATTTTTTGTGATCTGCACCGTGTTGCGCACAATATATATATTTATCGGCATCCTGAGAATATTGTTCAATAATGTACTTTTGTTTCTCTGATAAAACTACGCATCTTTTTTTTTTTTTACGCGCCGAACTTCTGAAAGGCCGAATTACCATCAACCGAAATTATTTTTGACTAAATTTTGAACCGAATTAATTCGAAGTACGCGACGCGTAACCAAAAAAAAAGAAAAAAAAAAAAACAGCGCGATATCTTGTTTTCAAATCATAAATCCCCGCATCCTCCACTGTTTGTACAATATCAAGCTTGTTATTAGACAGCCTCAACGTCAAAAGGGGCTTTAACGAAGAGAGGATGATGATACGCAAACCCGAGCTTTTATCTGCGTGTATCGATAAATAATGCTCTGGATGAAAAAACGTATTATTTGCAACGTGTGTGTGTGTGTGTGTGTGTGTGTGTATCATTTGCCGGCATAACGATCGTTTGTTACCGCATCGCGTCTTGTCGTCTTTTTCCGCGAAGTAAATAATTCAGAGAAAAAACTTGGTGGAGATTGCACCCGGAAACGACGACAGTCATCGACGTTTCCCGGGCAATTTCTATCATCGACTTGCATTAAATAACGCGAAGCAATCGGCTTTTTTTGCTTTTTGCGCGACGACGACGCGGGAAAAGGGATGCAAATGACACGCTTGTTGAAATGCACGTGATTTTACCTGTCGCGCGCACGCGTTATGCAAACGCGACTCCGCGTTTTGATTACTCATTAGACGAAAAAGACGATAAACGCTCGCGCTTTCGAACGATCGCGAAGATCTTGAGAGAGATGCGACGTCTCTCCCAACGACGATCGTGCGATCATTTTTATCTCGGAAATGTGCACGCGCGGCGTTAGACGAGTGTTAATCAATTTCGCCGGGCGCGAGAAAGAGTAAACGGGGGGAGAGTCGTGTGACGCCTCGTATACAGGCTCTTATTCGGCGTTCATCAATTATCTCGGCGTTTAACCTGCATTATTAACGGGTTAACTTACACAAACATTCGCCGGGGCGCGCGGCGTTAATCCCATGGCGCTACAGAGCCATCACGTTCATTAAACCGGCCCGATGAAATGACGCCTACGCGTCAATTATTTATAATTGTAATGCTCGCCGCTCTCGTTCGACGATGTTTGTTGAGCGGCGATAAACGTGTTGTTTAAACAATTGTCCAAAAAAATTTTTTTCAATTTTTATTCTCCTCGTCGTCGGCAAACAAATATATCGCATCGAATTGTCTATTAATTAGAGCATGAGATAATTAATTTTACTTTGTAATTAACTTTAATTTTAGTTAATTTTAATTAGATACTATTATATTAATAATTAAATGCTGCCAGACGGATAGAAATTTTTTATTTATCCAATTTTTTGTCCAAGATTTTGTCGATTTGTTTGAAACCTTTTTGTTTTTCATTTCTTTCATTTTGCCGCAACGTTAATTGGAGCTTTTTACAAAACAGATAAAAAAAAAAAAAACAAATTCGAAGATCTTACGCATGCAAATTCCGCCAAAATTCCGGGGAGCGGAACTAAATTTGCGATGACGTCTTGGATTTCAGTTTTCACGATCGAAGGAAATATAACATTTCGCAACCAACCTTTCGGAAACGGGATATCCATCGCGCGCTGTTGCTATTAAGATCAATAGTTATATAACGTTGTACATAGTTTCTCTACGTTCTTGTATTTGTACATACGTTTGATGTAATTTTCGGAACGTGATACAACATCGCAATCGAGCCGACTTAACACGCACGAGTCACGCGTGTGTGAATATATTGTTCAAGTTCATATTCCAATCGGAAACACACGCGAAGAAACTTGATAATTGCATTACGTTATTACTTCATTACTTTGCTTCTCTCTGACGCGATTCATTTCTGTTGAAATGTTTTCCGTGAATCGAACTCGCACCGGATCGCACCTTAATGCTATTCCGACAAGTGGCGTCTCTTTTAATTTGCCAGATTGTGAAATAAATTTTTGATCTTTCAGATCTCCGTTTCCACGCGTATTTTAAAAACTAAACACAATTCTCGATTCTTATCAGGGAATATTGTAGTAATTTACGTGACGACATTAAATAATTGTTTGCTTCAGATCTTGTTCTACACGCGTTTTTTTTAAAAACCAATTCTCTTGATTCTTGTCAGTGAATATTTTAGTTTACGTGACGACATTATACGTTCGCGTCATTGGGCATAAATTAAAATAGATAACTAATTCGAGAAGCTTCTATTTATCGTAGAGAATTTTTTATATTAAGCAACAGCCGATAAGCCGGCACGTTGGAGCTTCGAACTGATATCTTGCAAGTCACCGTGTTTCTTGAGCCACCTGAGATATCTCTTCCTCTCTCTCTCACCTTTTCTCTCTTTCTCTGTTCCGCCGAACTGTTCCGAGAGAAAATGCACAAGCGTAGAGAGAAAAGACGATTTGCATTAAACGAAATTTAAATTAAAACCTCGATCAAATAAAAGGAGAAGCGGGGAGAATCACTTCCGTCGCAAGTAATCTCGACGTTAATCTTTCAATTAAATCTCGAATACATCTAATACACAAAAGAGCTTATCGACCACTGAGAGAACGTTTGTTTTATGTCTTTTAATTAAAAAAAAAAAAAAAAAAAAACGTTCAATCTCCATCCGTCTGATCTCGCCGACTTAAAATGCGCGCGCTAGGAAGTTGTTCCGATGATAAATTCGCGGTCGTTGGCTTTTGTAATATATTCCTCTCACAAGGCCAGATTAAAAATTACGCGAAAATAAACGCGCGCAATTTCGCGAACGTTTTCTCGCACAATCCTCAAATCTCTGATAGTTGAATTGCAAACTGGAGTGTGTCAAAGCTGTTTCCCGCTTTAGAGAGAGAGAAAGAGAGAGAGAGCTAAGTCGGAGCCTTTCTTCGTTGTGTCGCGATTATGCTAAAGTTTCTCAGGTGAATAATTGGACGGATTAAACGACGGCTGTTGCATATAATTTCTTCGTTCAGCGCAATGACGATTACGTCATCGCGTGCATGTATATCGAGGAAAGCGCGCACGTGACTGGGGATTATTTCACAAGAAAGAAGCGTTTCTTTCGAAAAAGTTTCTTTCTGCAAAGTGAGACACATTCGATTACGATTGTAATCGTTTCTTTGTAACGTAATCGCGCGCGCTTGCGCTTACGCTTATCTTAATGCAATATCCACGCGCGGAACTACGTCGGGAACATGCAGATGACAAATTAATGTTTGCGCGGTGCTAAAGTTTCTGCCATTACGATTTTACGATATTAGTTTTTCTAAAGGACAAATGTTAAATTTGCGGGACGTCTATTAACTCACGCGTCAATAATGTGCTCATAAATTTTTTATCTACAAAAATTCAGAAAACGAAACGTGTGTCTTTTCGCCAGAAACCATCTCGTTAGAATTTGTTTTCTCTCCTGTGTGTGTAAATCGAATAAAAATTCAAATTTTGTTTTCCGTGATATATTGTTAAATGTTTAATTAAGCACTTTCCTTCAATATTCGATTCGATACTCGCGTCATGCGATTCTCGACGATCTTAGAAAGTTTCACCATGCGCGCGCGTTTCACGAACGCCTTTTCCCTATGATTTTTCACCTGTCAATCAAGCTGCCATTTCTCCGTGCGTCCTCCGTTATTCAGACGGGATATAATTGCGAATCGATAGAGCGAGTAAAATTGCTACCTGCGACGTTTCCGCGCAAAACGTTAGAAACGTTAGCGCGCGCGCAAAAAAAAACGGCATTAAATGAAACGCACATTTAATATGTAACGTGTACCTGTTTCTTTCAGAAGACGAGAATCTCGTTGTGACCGTCGATGTTTCCTTGCCGCTCGCCGGTTGTTGGCGCGCGTTAACCAGCTAACGAAGCGCGGAAATCGTGTGTGTGTGTGTGTGTGTATGTGTATGTAGATCCGACCAGTTTGCCCCCGTATCGCTCGCGTTGACAGCTGATCCTCATCCGGCGACGGTCGGCGTCGTACTGAAGCGTGGACGCTACACGCTTTTTCCGCGGAAGCAAACGCGTATCTTGAAGGCCGGTCGCGATGAATGGCGATTTCACGAGGCGATTGCAGCCGCGAGATATCAATCCTTCGACCGTCATGGTGCACGGCAGGATCGTGCATTGGTGACATGCACAAAAACAAAAATGACACACACAACCTTTAAGAGCGCGCAAATAGCTTTCGAGAGTCTAAATGAATAAATTAATTTATTAGATAGTTGCTTGCACAAAATCGAGATCAAACTCGTGAAAAGAGACGTTGCAGAGTCAACTGAAGAAAATTTCACACACACGTTTCCAATTGTAAAGTGAAATCGTCGGCAAATAAACACTTACGTAATTTTCACGTAGCGTGTCTTATCTGTTCTAGTTGACAGATGAGTCAATATCAAATGGCAAAAGAGTGAGTAATATTATAAAAAAAAAAAAAAAAAACAGCTGTTCGATTTTATAAATAAATGTGATTTCAGGATATCTCGAAACAGGTTTTTCGAAACACATTTGGCTAATATATCGGGACGCGTGCGTATTCCGGCCGGGTATAAACTTTATAAACTCGACTCGCGTCGTCATTAAATGCTGATGAGATTTCAATCATTTGTCATAGGCAGAAAAAGAAGCTTATTGCGCACTTCGCGTTGCGAGACTCGCGTTACGGTGTGTTACATCGCAATATATATATATATATCTTTTCCACATCACATTTATCGCGGGTCTGTTCATATCGATCAACGCTACTTCTACGCGACATCAATAAAGAGACAGACACCGGGACACACGATGCAAAGTTAAGTAGCTTCACCCTTACACACCCTTTGTTTCTATTTTTTTTTTCTTTCGCAGAAACGACGTAGCAGAAACTGCTCGTGTTGTTTCCTAACTTTATATAGAAAAACGTTTGATAACCGACCAACTAACTCCGTGAGGCTTAAAATTAGACAAACCGAAGAGCAAGAGATGTAGCTTGAGATGAGCGGCGGTCTCGTTTGTTTGTTGTACGGAGACTGAGACAAGGCCAATTCTTGAGCGCGACATAGTAGACCGTAGATTCGTTGATAACCATGTAGAACGCAGAGCCGATATCTAACTTGAGATAAGAGATCGCGGTTTTTTTACTTCGTTAAAGAACTATTACGCATTCCGAAAAGGCGGCTGCTGCTGCTGCTGCTGCTACTTTGTAGCTGTGATGATTCTCTCACACCAATTGGATTTTCCTAATAAAAACGGCGTAAGATTAGATAAACTCCAATTCGACATAAACTTCATTTCGGTGTATTTGACAGAAAACGTATCATATTTTTTAAGAATATACATTTTTTTTTAAAGTATAAAATTTGATCTTATTAAAGCACTTATTAAACACGCGCTTTCAATCGATCTTTCTATTTGACGTAAATTTAAAAATCAATCGAAATAAGCAAGGAGACCCGTGATTTTTCATTAATCGAATTGGAAAAGTTGATATATATATATATATATATACTCGTATGTATATTGGATTAACGGAGCTTTGTGCGCAAAGATTGCTTTCAATGCCAGATAAGATAAAGCGCCTGTCGCACAAATAATTATCGAAATAAAAAAGTGATGTTTTACATAGCTTTTTATCAGCAATAGACGAATTGACACACAAAGAGATCGCGTGCGACGCGTCTACGCGTGTACGTGCATGTGTGTATCTTCTATCGAATCGCGGTTTCTTCGAATAAGTTTCACATCGCAATCGCATTAAAGTTATCATCACGTATTACGAAATGCTCGTGTTACAAATATAACATTAACGATCTCGAGTTATCGAACTCTCTCGCACGAGACGAGGATGCAGAGAGAAAGAGAGAGAGAGAGAAAGAGAGACGATTATTATCATTAGGCTTTAAAGCAAACATGTTTCCACATGTTAATGTAAATGGAAATGTACTTCCAAGTGGCGATAAATTACGATCGCTCCGTTTTAATGCGGGGCAAGGTTTTCGATTTTATGTTCATGTTCTTTTTTTATTATTTAGTCGACAACCACAGCATCCGAACGAGCCAAGTTGTTACCGCATGCAACGCCGTAATAATTCTCGTAATTTCTCACCACAGATAAGCAACACGACGACGCGCTTATTATTGATAGTCATTCAAACGTTGTTCGCGACAACCGAAAAAAACAATATTTATAGCGAATTGATCGACAATTAAAATTGCAAAACGCACACATCGGGAGTTTCACGAAAATTGTATTTTTTTTTCTCAAAATAAAAACGAAGAATGAGTCGATATCACGCGACTCGTTTTATTTATATTTAAATAAATATAAATAATTAATATAATAATTAACACAATAATTAATATAATAAATTTGCTTGCGTTACATTTCTATTGTTTCACGTTTAAATGCCGTTCGCAATTCTTCCAATGAATACCGGATTCAGCAAGTAAATTAATTAGAGATTGTTTTATTTTTAAATAAACGGCAAATAAAGACCGTGTTCAGCATTTAAATGCGAGAACAATGGAAACATAACGCTCGCAAAAAAAAAAAAAATCGCAAGGTCAATTCCGCGCGTCGTAACGTAATGAATTATTATTTCCAGATGTTATAATGAAAAAGTGACGCAACTTCAGTTCGAGAACAGTCATGGAAAGGCGTCTGCGCTCCGAAATTAGATCGTCTGCATATACACGTTCTACGCGAATAAGTAGTGCGAGTAGTGGAATGTGAGTTCATAAAATACAGATGTCGTGCTCTATTGTTATTTATCTCTCACTGAATTATAATTTATTTAGAACAGCTCCAATATAAAGGAGATAGAAAAAAAAAAAAAATGTAGCCATAAATATATTATCTACTCGTGAGATCTCTCAGATATTCCACCTGATACGCGCGTAGATATGTGAAACAGACATGTTCAATTTCCACAAATAAGCCCCGCGAGATGATGTCACGTTGTTCCCCAAATGTCAAAAATCACATCTTATCGGCGAGATTGTCACATGCGAAAAAATAGAAGAGAGTATAATGCGTGTTCTCTATTTTTTTTTTCTCAATCATTATCGTTCCTGACGTATCTCGATTTTGTGTATTTCTGCTTGTACTCTTACACGCACACACACATACAGATTATTCCCAGATCTCTTAACTGCACGCACGCCAAGACTAATAATGAACACAAAAAAAAAAAAGGAAATACAAAATGTGTTCGATTACCAAAAAACTGGGAAAAAGTATGATGATTTAAAAAAAAACGAGAGAGGAAAATGTTACCTGGTCCGTCCGGCACATCGTGATCGCGTCTAGTCCGGATTGCAGACTCTGATCCGATACATCGCGCGTAAGTTCCGTTGGACCTTTGTTCCGCGTGAGTTTTCGGTGCGATTACCAAATCGCGGAGGGACGCTGGCGCTCTCGAGTATCATGATTAAAGAACGGCCGATGGCACGCGCGAGGCGAGATGTAACACAGCCGCCCGGGTGAATAATTGCCGCTCGCGATTACAATCGGCGAAAATCTCCTCCGGTCGTGTGAGAGATCGAGATTCTCTCTTACTCTTTTGTCGCACGATCTTCGCCGCACGGAGAGATGAGAACGCGTTCAAACACCGTCGTCGTCGACGCACCTCGTCCCGGCCATTGATTTTCTTTCTCCGTTCGCGCTGCAAGTTACGTTTCACCCCCGGATATGTGTGTTGTGTGTGTGTGTGTGTGTGTGTGCACGCAACGTGACTTGGCCGCGACCGCCATTTCGCGCACCCTTGCATTATCTGCCGGTAGAACTCGGTACTTACATCGACTCCCTTCCCCACCGACCGAGAGTAAAATTTCTTACCGATTGTCCAAACGAGACCTGTTTTGTCTGCCGAGGGTTCGCGGAGGTGTTCTTTTTTTTCGTGTGTCTAACGCAAACTTGGTCGTTTCGAGGAGGAGAAAATTGTCTTCTTCGAGAAGTATTTCCGGTTCGGAAACCGTTCGCCTCGCGATAAGAAGCATCCGTTGTGAGTAGAGCATCGATCAACATCGATTGTATCATCAATTAACGTTAGTTGTATAAAAAAATCGATTAACATCAATTATACAAAGAAATTGAGTTGGTATACATCTCTCCTTTTACACGATATATTATTTGACTGTTTGTTCTAGTTCTATAGAAACGTGCGTGTAGTAGCCGTTTTATGATTCACGTTTTTTATTTGCCAGGACAATCACAACGTATCTCGGGTAAAAAAAAAAACCTGCGGCTGCTGGATGTCGGCGCGCGTTGTTGTATAAACTGTTTCTCTCTCTGTGTGTGAAAAGCACAATGGAAATCACACACACGGCAGGCAACTGTTTCCTCTTGACTTCGAGGTTTTTTCCGGTCTTTCGGTATATTGACAAACCGGATTTAAAGGGACGCATCGGAATTTTACCTGGACTCTCTTCATTTGTCACGCACCCGGCATCTGACGTAAAGCGCAGGTGCACACACACATCTCTCTCTCTCTCTCTCTCCGAATGTATATCCGAAGCAGGTAGAATATTTTCGAAGAAGATTACCTCTGCCGGGACGAGACACAAGCGTGAAGAGAAAAGCAACACCTGCCGTGCGCGCGGTTCGCCAACCGCGACAAAAATTTTTATTTTTATTCAATTCAGAAAGGTACAATGACTATCAGAACAGTTTTAATCTTTTTTGTTTTTTTGGCGTTATATAATTGAACGCGAAGAATTGAATAAGCTCGTGAAAATCTTAAAAACTGGAAGACCAATATATTACAAGATGTCATCGGTGGATGTAAAATATTATTTTTGTTCAAAACTATCTGATTTATTTTGAAATTCTTCTATGCGGTACAGTTTTTGATTTTCCATTGTCCACAAGTGTGATTATTTAATTCGACTCTAAGATGTTGATTTTATTTCTTATTATGACTGACTAATTCATCAACCTGCTGTCATCAACCTTTGGATTAATGTTTTAATTTAATTAATTACGTTCTGATGAAGATCCCAAACATTGAGATTGAAATACATATGATATACTATTTGAATAAAAATAATATTTTACATACGCCGACATCTCATATGTTCGCATTGCCTTTTCAAATTTTCCTTTTTCAAACAAAAAAAAAGTTACATAGTCACAGCTCTCATTTACAAGACAATTTGCAATATTTACGTGATTTTTGCTACACAAAAAAGAAACAAGCTTGCGTTCGTTGCTAAGTAGTTATGCGTTATTACGGGAATAAATGTGGCTATTATCCGACGAAAGTAGCATTTTTTTTTCCATCGACATAACATATAGACGAGAATTACGTGGACGTAACCGTGATTTCCGTTTGTATGCTAATGTGTCTTTGTTGGCAAAATCAGCGTTTTTCGAGAGAAGGCCGAGAGAGAAATCCCACGCACTCTATTAATAATTTCTTAATTGCTGGGAGCTCGTCGCAAATGTCGTGATTGCGTGTTAAAAAATACACAGAAAAGTTCAAGATTATTTTGTTTATACGTATAACGTGGGAAAAGAAAATTCGGCTGTGAAATTTTGCTTTCAACAAATTAGATTTACTTATCAAAGCTTTGATTTTTAACACTGTACAAATAATTTTGATAATAATTTCTTTCTATTTATTTAGTTTTTCCGCTGAAGAATATACTTCTACAAGTGAAAACAAAGAAGAAATACAAGACCTCGCCCAACGTCTAACTCATTAAACAACAAATTATACATGCTCGCATTAACGCATTGCAACACACAGTACCTGCATTTATCATCATCGATCTCCCCTCGACGCGTGGTTGTTAGGCCCGGACGAAAGCCGTGAGGCTCTCTTACATGCCGACCTCAGGTCTTTACAACCTCCCACGATTCCGTAGCTCACGCTTCAACCCTTTCCCTTCGCCTTTCGGGGAACCAATCGAGAGAGATTGCGGCGCGTTCCCGCGTCTGGGTCTTACGTTGTTGGGCCCTGGCGTTGTCCGCCAAACACTTCACGTTCTGTGAACGGCCGCCATATTGTTGTTAATACGCGAGTTTAACACGCTCGAGTCATACACACCGGATCCTAAGAAAACATCAACAAACATTGAAAAGTTTTGCTGGATGAGACATCGTTGGTGTGTCAGAGTGCGAGTCGAACGAGATTTCAGACAAGTTGGCGGAGATTTTCGAATATTCGAGAAACTGTTGCGTGCCGGTCAACGTCCCACAGTGGAGAATGAACTGAGATCAAGAGTGAAGAAAAAAAAATACCATCACTGTTTTAATATAAAAGTCCGATTAAAAGAAGAAATATTTGGGAAACGCGAAAGATACACACAAAAAAAAGACATCATCGTCATATAAGCTCTGTCACTCGTACGGGGATAAAAAAAAACGCTGTGATTCTCAGAATCGGGCACGTGAAAGCGGCAGAGTCTCTCCGCTGTGTATACGAGGCGTCCGCGAGTTTCACCCGGTCGAGTGATCGGATGAATACGGCACTGAGCATCCCGTGAAATGCGGCCCCGCGGCGAGAAAAACGGGGACCCGGCGTGCGGCAGCCGTCGAGCGAGAGAGCGAACGAGCGTGGCAGGGCTTCGGCGGCGCGCGGAATGCACAGTCGTTCTGCGGCGACCGGTAAGGCCCTCGTCGTGAGACAGGTAAAGAGCGACGGAGCGGGATCGGCCAGGCTCTCGTCGTTTCTGCGCTCAGGTAAAACGCGCAGTTGGCAGCAAGCGCGATCGACTGACAGCGCGGAATGCGCGCTTTCTGCGTGGCCGCGGGTCTGGGGGATACCGGAGGGAAGCCAGGGGGGACGTCGACTACGACGACGACGACGACCACGATCACGAGTTGAGGACGCGTTAGCGACGGGCTTCCCGCCGTCGACTCGGCGTCGCCAGGATGACAGCTACGTAAGATTGAATCGCTCCGAGACGATCTGCGTGTAAAAAAAAAGAACCGTCGCGCGAAGGTGTTTAAACAGATTGACAAGGTGTAGTGTTCTGTCCGTGAGACGCAATTGCGAATTAATGAACGGTAAGAAGAAGCAGAAAACTCGCGTTTCATCTGCCAACCGACTACATTCTGACGCGCGATAGTGCATGTTAAAGGAGTACAAAAATCGTGCGGTGCGCTGATAGATGAACACAACTTCGTTTCGTTGATACTAAAAAGAAGGGTCTGTTTTTCTTTAACGGGAGACGCGTGAATAGAGAGAGAGAAAGAGGGAATTGCCGTGATTCGCGCGCGCGCGTGTGTGATTCGGAATCTCTATTACATTTCGGAGAAGAGCACGAGAGAAGAGATGCTATGAAAGATGCGTAAATGCTAATGGAAAAGAATTAGTGTGACTCATCGAAAGTCACACAGAAACGAAAGATACCGTAAAGCTGGAAAGAGATAAAGAGAGAGAGAGAGATCGGAGACGCCGATAGAGGGGGATCGGTGTTACTCGGCATTAGTATACGAGAGAAACTGGTATGTCGATTGTAAGCAACTTAAGTTGAACGCCGAAGGCCGGAATTGACGCTGACGCGAGCGTCGAGCGATATCGCGGTACGGTGAATGTGATCCCGAAAGTGAATATCTGGAATTCTTCAAGTACATTTGAACGCTGAGCGGTAAAACGAAACGATGATTTGAAATTACGACGGATGATTTATAGTATCTTTTTTTTCAAAGACATTCGAGGTGCTCTGATTAAACATCACGACCGATGTAAAATTGTGTGGAAACCGACTTGGGTTTGATTGCTCTTCATTCCTTGATCAATTGTCGGACGAAGTCACAACGACAATCGTTTCTTTCTTCCCTAGATCTGTGTTTAACACACATACGAACGCTAATTAACTGTTCGATACCGATCTGAGTCTCATGACGGCGTCACGACATGATTCTCGCTGGATGTTCCGACGAAGATTAGGTACGAAAAGTCGGAGAATCGTGGCGCGCAACAGTAAGGCGCCGCTGGCAGGTGCACTCGGAACGAGAAGCGCGCGAAAAAAGATATAGACGCGGAGAAGAGGAGTGGAACGAGCCGAAGAAGCGCAGAAGAAGAAAAAGAAGAAGAAGAAGAAGAAGAGGAGGAAGTCGGTCGTCGAGAGAGTAGCGCGCGCGAGTGAAGCCCCCTACGGTGATAAGGCGAGGTTCGGGGAAGGGAACGACAACGTATGTATCGTACGGGGCCGGTCGTACCGCGGACCGGGCCCGTCGCCGCTCGTGAGAGACCGCGCGCTGACCCAGATTTCGGCGGGTTGAACCGGCACGAGGAGGCCACGGTGGACTTTCTGAAATGGGACACGGCGCAGCCTGGAGCTAAATTAGCCGCGATGTCCAATAAGAGTAAGTCCCAGCCGCCGCAGCCGCAGCAGCCGCAGCATCAACAGCCGCAGCAGCATCATCCTTCGCACGTGATCAAGCCAGTGGACCAGCTGCCGCCGTGCTACCAGCCGCCACCGCCGCCCACCAGCGGAATCCTGAAGAATCATCTTCACTTTGCCAGCGGAACCACGTCGGCGCCGAGCGCGGCTCAAGTCGGTAACAGTCAGGGTCCGGGTGCGACCTTGAATCATCAGGGCGCTCAGCCGCGTACGTTGCCGCCGCCACCGCCGTCTTTGGCGTCGCAGCATCACGCGCAGCAGCATCAGGTGCAGCAGCAGACGCAGCAGCAGCAACCGCCGAAGGATGCGCAGCAGGGCAAATACTCGCCGAGGATAGAGCACCATCTTCATCATTCGCAGCCGGGTAACGCGCTGATCGTTGCCGCGTCTGCGGCGACAAAGAGTCAGCAGCAGCAACAGCTACCAACCTACCTCCAACAATCTAAGCTCGGTCAGGGTCCGTACTTGCCGCCCAGCAGTCAGTATCCGGCGGTGAGCAACAGTCAGAACGCACCGGTCAGACAGAGAATCAGCGACGACGAATTTCTGCGACTGGGTCCAGTGGAGATGCTCAAGTTCGTGCGAAAGACCGAGAGTGACATCGCCAGGCTCGCCGCCGAGCAGCATCGTCAGATACAGAACCTGGTAAGTCCTCGTATCTTATATCACAAAGAATGTAGATGCTAAAAGGTGTTTTGTAATGTGTAATTTTTTAGCAGTAACGTTGTAAAAGTGCGCGTGCAAAGAACTTGCGCAATTCTTAAAATTACAGAAATATCACAATTAAAAATTGATAAAATACCTGAAACATTTTACTATATTAATATTATTTATTTCAACATTAAAATATTTTACTTTTGAAATATTTTAATGTTGATTAAAAATAAAAATTAATTAAATGTAAAATGTTTTTAAGATATATAATCTTCACATGATTTAATTTAGTAGAAATTCTCTTTCCTTTAGTTTTTATTATTAATTACATAAAAATTATCGCTTACACGTTGCAATACATTGCGTCAGCGTTTTTATTTGAGGGAAGCACGTGATCTTTGAAAAACTGTCGTGCAAAAACAGGAATGAAAAAAAGTGAAACGCAATCTAGATAAATTACTCATCTCTCATTCCATTATATAATTTTTATTTTTTTCAAGATCTCGTTTTTTATCGCTTCTGTGAATGAAACAGTTTCGTCTGACGATTATTAGCCTCCATTCGAAGTCATTAACTTTACGAATATCTCTCGCAACTGTTGCGCGCGCGGAATATATATACATATATATCATTTCCGCTTTGTTTAACACGGCGCATTATCCGTAATTTATGTTGTGCGTTCGATAAAAATAATCGCGGTAATATTTCTCTTCGCGTTTTCGGGACGTGCAACGTTCATTTCTGCCGTCCTTGAAATCTTGAACACGGAAGTTTTTCGAGAGAGGCGCTTGTAGGTCATACAGATTGAACCCGCCGTGTCGTAATTTCAGGCGGTCACGCATACACGAGATAAACCACAAACGATCGAGGACAATCGGTTTTCTTTGGTCAGTGCGAAATAACGACCTCTCACCGAAACTACACGATAGTGAATTGGTCACACGTCGGTATCGCATAGTACACGCGTGATGATTAAGCGAGAAAAAGCTTTCTTTTTTTTTGAGGAGGGGGAGGGGAGGACGTGTAAAAAATCGACGCGTTTCGCGAATACGCCATTCACGTGAGAGATCAGTGACTCCGTTATTTTTTCTCGAGATACAGGCGCGCCGATTAATAATGTAGAAGATATTCCTGAATGGAAGGAGTGCCCGTGTCTTTCTCTTTCCCTCTCCTTACGCAGAAAAAAATAAATGTAAATGAACAAAGTCGATATTATGCGAAGGACTTTAATGCATTCGATGCATTGGCTTTGTTTACTTTTTTTTTTTTTTTTTTTAATGGAATTCAAAAAGCAGTTGTTTTACAAATCTCAGTTGTCATCCGGTTGTCAACCAACGATATGATTAATTGTTGCAATTTTATAATTGGAATAAATTAAAATAAATTTATAAAAATCAATTTATTTTATATCTTGCACGCACGAAAAATAAAGATTTTTTATTGTAAACTTTAGAAGCCGCGACTTTTTTTTTTTTAAGAACGTAAAAAAGAACGAGTGTGAAGTGGTGATGGGAGCTATCTACTTTCCAGCTGAATGAGCTGCGAGCGTTGAAGGAGGCCAACCAAAGATTGAACGACGATAATCAGGAACTGCGCGATCTCTGCTGTTTCTTGGACGACGACCGACAAAAGGGTCGCAAGCTGGCGCGCGAGTGGCAACGATTCGGCCGGTACACGGTGAGCGTTATGCGACAAGAGGTCTCGGCCTATCAGAACAAGTTGCGCCAACTGGACAACAAGCAGCAGGAGTTGATCAAGGACAATCTGGAGCTCAAGGAGCTGTGCCTGTATCTCGACGAGGAGCGCGGCGGCGGTCAAAGAGACGACGGCGACGGGTCGAGCTCGAGCACGAACGCCGAGGAGACCGCGTTGCCGAGGCCGAGGCACACTTCGACATTTAACGGTAAATTCTGGAAAAAAAAAGAAAGAAAATATACCGACTCTCGTTCCTTATCTCTTTCACGTGAATAAACGAAAATCTTTTTTTGTTTTTTATATCGCGAAAGAAATCGACTCGAAGGAAAGATATGATGTTGCATGACATAAGCAAAGTTTGCGTGTAGAATAGAGAGAGAATAAAATTTAGTTCAAAGAGAAGCCACTTTTTGAATGACAGTCTTTTTTTTTTCGTGCACTCTAAGTGCACGAAAGAGAGAGAGAAAACATTTGATATTAAAGGTGTTCTAATAACGTACGTGGGAAAAACAAGCACGTCAATATTGACGTGCCGTCTCAACGCGGAATGTCTTGTGCAGATCAAACGATGCAGTACGTGAGAAGTTTGGAACAACGGGTTAAGCAGTTGGAGGAAGACAAGAGCGTTCTCCAGGCCCGTGCGCAAGGTTGGGAAGTGGCTCCGGGTGAGGTGTGGGACAGCCCGGCGAGTCCGAACGACAATGCTCATCTGGGAAGCCGACCGGAGGCGGTGGTGCGCGCTCTTCAGGTTCTCGAAGTCCGAGAACAGCTGGAACGAGAGGAAGGTCACGACGGGGAGAAGGCGTTAGTCAGAGAAATGTGCAACGTGAGTGTGCAACGCGTCCTCAACGGTTCTCGAATAACAATTTATTAATTTTATTAATTTTTCAAACGGAATATTTTCACACGGAAAAAAAATGACGGAACGCGCTTTCCCCCCTCCCGAATGTCGACGATCAATGTCGTCTTTGCTTCCAGGTTGTTTGGCGGAAATTGGAAGAGGATCCGCAAACGAGGCATTAAAAAACGACGCAGCAACGAAGGACAGTTCTCAATATCGCTACTATACAAAGAAACGATAGATCTAACACACGTCCGAGACGTAACGATAGTATTATAGCGGGTAATGTAAACATATATATATATATATATAAAATTTTTTACTGCGTAGACAGATGTATGCAATGCGAGTGAGTGTGTAAAAACGTGCAGCTATCTCGTTATGAGAATATATATCGATAGTTTATCTATTTATACAAATAGTAGTAATTAGCTTGACTCAGATTGACTGTTAATAAAGTATTTTTATTACATAACGTCCACACGATACGTTTGTAAGACCCGCGCGTTCCTCCGTTTTCCATCTTTCCCGTCAAAAAAAAAAAAAAAAAAAAAAAAAAAAA